>CAUYRH010137206.1:0-21275 GCA_963574655.1 Perodicticus potto | reverse complement strand
TCCGCCTCCCAAGTAGCTAGGGCTACAGGCGCCCGCCACAACGCCCGGCCATTTTTTGGTTGCAGCCGTCATTGTTGTTTGGCGGGCCCGGGCTGGATTCGAACCCGCCAGCTCAGGTGTACATGGCTGGTGCCTTAGCCCGCTGAGCCACAGGCGCCGAGCCACCTTTCACTGCAAAATTAAGTTCAATTGGCTTTTTATGCATGTTTGAGAAAAAAAGCTGAACCACGTTAACAGAGGCCAAGAATTCAACTCCAAACAATGGGCAAAATGACTCTCCTACAAGGCTTCTCTGAGCAACCAGGAACCTATGAAGGGAAGCCTGGGGCAATCCCCAAGGCAAGAATGGTCCTAAACCCTAGGCTACAGTTCAGTCTCTTAAAAATGAAGAAGTGTGGTGGCGCCTGTAGCTCAGTGGGTAGGGTGCTGGTCATATACACCCAGGCTGGCATGTTTGAAACCAGCCCAGGCCAGCTAAAACAACGACAACTGCAACAACAACAATAAAATAGTTGGGCGTTATGGCAGGCGCCTGTAGTCCCAGCTTTTGGGAGGCTGAGGCAAGAGAATCGCTTAAGCCCAAGAGTTGTTGTGAGCTGTGATGCCACAGCACTCTACCCAGGGCAACACGGTGAGACTCTGACTTAAAAATAAACAAAAAAACAAATAAAGGTAGGTCCATACCCCAAGTTTGTCTAGATTAAAAAAAAAAAAAAAAGGCGGTGCCTGTAGCTCAGTGGGTAGGGCTCTGGCCATCTGGCCACATACACCCAGGCTAGAGGGTTCGAACATGGCCCAGGCTAACTAAACAACGACAACTGCAAAAAAAAAAAAAAAAAAAGGCTGGGTGTTGTGGTGGGTGCCTGTAGTCCCAGGTACTTGGGAGGCTGAGTCCAGAGGATTGCTTAAGTCCAAGAGTTTGAGGTTGCCGTGAGCTGTGACATGACAGCACTCTACTCAGGGCGACAGCTTAAGACTCTGTCTCAAAAAAAAAAAAAGAAGAAGTGCAAAGAAAATGACCCTGGGTATTTGATTTTTTCTGTTTTATTGGTGTAAATGGAATAGTTCAAAAGAATTTCAGGTTTCTCTAAGACTTTTGTCTAGTTGTAACTAAATTTTTTTTTTTTTTGATACAGAGTCTTAAGCTGTCGCCCTAGGTAGAGTGCTCTGGCATCGTAACTCATAGCAACCTCAAATTTTGGGGCTCAAGCAATACTCTTGCCTCAGATTTTCTATTTTTTAGTAGAGATGGGGTCTTGCTTTTGCTTAGGCTGGTCTCAAACTCATGAGCTCAAGCAATCCACCCATCTTGGTCTCCCAGAGTGCTAGGATTACACGTGTGAGCCACCATGCCCCGCCCAGTTGTAACTAATTCTTTTTTTTTTTTTTTTTTGAGACAGAGGGTCACTATGTCACCCTCAGTAGAGTGTTGTGACATCACAGCTCACAGCAACCTCAAACTCTTGGGCTTAAGCGATTCTCTTGCCTTAGCCTCCCCAAGTAGCAGGGACTATAGGCCGCTGTCAAAATGCCCAGCTATTTGTTGTTGCAGTTGTCATTGTTATTTAGCTGGCCCAGGCCAGGTTCGAACCCACCAGCCTCAGGCCATGTGGCTGGCTCCATAACCACTGTGCTATGGGCACTGAGCCAGTTGTAACTGATTCTAATGCAAAAATTTCAAAGTGTCTCTCAACCCTGATTTGTTACTGAGTTTAATTACTGTTGCCTTGCTAACTTTGGGGGAAGAAAGAGAGATTGGAAAATGTAGCATTTAAGACTTGCTCATGATAGAAAGTATACACTGGGAATTTAGAAAAAGCTTGTAAAAATTATAAAGGGTTGGGCGGTGCCTGTGGTTCAGTGAGTAGGGCACTGGCCCCATATATGGAGGGTGGTGGGTTCAAACCCGGCCCTGGCCAAACTGCGACAAAAAAATAGCTGGGCGTTGTGGGGGGCGCCTGTAGTCCCAGCTACTCGGGAAGCTGAGGCAAGAGAATCACTTAAGCCCAAGAACTGGAGGTTGCTGTGAGCTATGACGCCACAGCACTCTACCAAGGGTGACAAAGTGAGACTCTGTCTCTAAACAACAACAACAAAAAAACAATTATAAAGGGTTACACATGCAAGTACCATGCTGGGGCAGGGCTCATCCCCATTCTGATTAACAGGTATATACTCAATGGCAGGTGCAGAAAAGGGGCAGAACTTGCATATCTGATTTCTTAGGCTGTGCTACTGGCAAGTGATAAGCACAGGAAAGAGCACAGGTACAAAGTGCTATACTGGTAATTGTGGCTAAATCCAAACAAGCACAAGGGCTGGGGAGGCCATTCTCCTCAGGGATTCTTTCCCAAGCAATGGAAGGATGCTTCCTTTTGTTTGGTTAGAAGGCTTCTTAGGTTGGTCAGAGGACACTTTGACAACCCAGCAACACAGAGGGTGAGACTGATCAAAGTACTGGATGTATATTCTTTCCCACAGATGGGTAACATATTCTCTCACCAAGAGAACACCCCGCTGGGCTGTATTCTAAAGCAATGGGGCATGTTTGATCCCCAGACACTGAAAAAAGAATGCATACTTTTCTTTGCACCCAGGCCTGGCCTCAGTATCAACTCTCCAAGGGTGAACAATGGCCACTAGAGGGTACTCTAAATTATGATACCATTTTTCTTCCTTTTTTTTGAGACAAAGAGTCTCACTATGTCACGCTCGGCAGAGTGCCGTGGCATCACAGCTCACAGCAACCTGAAACTCCTCAGCTTAAGCGATTCTCTTGTCTCAGCCTCCCAAATAGCTGGGACTACAGACATCCGCCATAACGTCTGGCCATTTTTGGTTGTAGTTGTCATTGTTGTTTGACAGGCCCTGGGTTGGGTTTGAACCCGCCAGCACCAATGTATGTGGCCGGTGCCCTAACCTCTGAGCTACAGGCACCGAGCCATTATGATACCATTTTTCAATTAGATATTTTTTGTAAACAAGAAGAGAAGTGGTCTGAAGTACTCTTATGTGCAAGCTCTCTTTTTTTCTCAGGGGCAACCCCCAACTGTATAAAACCTATCAGACAGATTCAGTTGTAATAACTTCCCCAAATAACCATGGATTCCGGAGAGAGATGCTGTCACCACCTAGTTCAAAACCACCATCTACCTGTACCTTCCTCTATGCCTTTAGAAACCCCAAGAAGCAATTTATTCTCATAGTTTTTTCTGTTTCTATTGGGACCACCCAAAAAGCAACTGTATCCTTCTTTGTGTCCCTTGGTTGAGACTGTGGGTGGTGAGAGGGGAAACACATGAGTACTCACTTCATTTTCTCTGGCAGGTTTAAAGCAAATCAAGTTTTGGTAAAATTTTAGGAAAATTTTCTGATGACCCATATAGGTACACAGGTGTTCTCCAAGGGTTAGGACAAAGCTGTGACCTCTCTTGGAGAGATGTAATGCTACTTACTACTAGATCAAACTTCAACTTTGAATGAGAAAAATAAACTCTTAGATGAGGCTAGAAAGTGGGGTGATTTGTGGTTCATGTCTAATACTGATAGCAGTATATCATCTGAGGAAAGGGACAGATATCCCACAAGAAGACAGGCAGTTCCCTTTGAGGATACTGAATGTGACCCTGAGAAACAAGGTGATTGGTGGCGTAAACATTTTGTAACATATAACCTGGAAGGTTTACATCAATCCAAAAAAAAAAAAAGCGTATGTTTTAAGTTGTCTACTATTTACCAGGCACAAAATGAGAGTCCCTTAGCCTTTCTTGAGTGGCTTAGGGAGGTGATGAGAAAACACATCCAGTTGACCTCCAACTCCTTAAAGGGCCAAATTATATTAAAAGATATTTAGAGACAGTGTTACTTTATCACCCTCGGTAGAGTGCTGTAGCGTCACAGCTCACAGTAACCTCCAACTCCTGGGCTTCGGTGACTCTCTGGCCTAAGTCTTCCAAGTAGCTGGGACTACATGTGCCTGCCACAACGTCTGGCTATTTTTTATTGCAGTTTGGCCGGTGCTGGGTTTGAACCTGCCACCCTTGGTATATGGGGCCGGCGCCCTACCCACTGAGCCATAGGTTCCGCCCTAAAAGATAAATTTATCATTCAAGCTGCCCTGGATGTTAGAAGAAAACTCCAGAAATTGGCTCTAGGGTCTGATCACAACTTGGAGACTCTTCTTAAAACTGCCATAGCCATCTTTTATAATCGAGATCAGGAGGAAGAGGAGAAAAAAGAAAGGATTAAAAAAAGAATGACAGCTCTAGTGATGGCACTCCAACAAATGGGAACCATTCAGGGGCTGAGGGAAGGTAGAGAGCTAAGAACAAATGCGTCCTATTCAGTCAGACTAGCCACTTCAAGAGAGATTGCCCGTGGCAGTACCACCTGCTGGGCAAGCCACCTGACCCCTGTCCAGAATGCAAGGGTGACCACTGGAGGGTGTACTGTACCCAGAGGTGAAAGCCTCCTGGGACAGTGACCTCCCATCAGCCTCCAACTGGACTGAGGGTCCGCAGGGCAGATTCTCATGGCTCCAGCTTGTGTCATAACCCCTCAAGTGCCCTGGATCTGTCTCATAGTGGACGGCCAGGAGACAGAATTTCTTCTGGACACTGAGCAACCTTTTCTGTACTCCTCTCTATCTCTGGTCTTCTATCCCTCAAATCTGTAACTATTCAGGGGGTGTTTGAAGAGTTGGTCACCAAATTCTTTTCTCAGCCTTTAAGCTACAATTGGCGGGGGAGGGCCTGGCTGTTCTTTCATGCCTTCCTAATCATGCCTGAAAGTCCTGTTCTCCCTTGGGGGTGGGGGACATACTAACTAAAGTGAGAACAACCAGGCGGCGCCTGTGGCTCAGTGAGTAGGGCGCTGGCCCCATATGCCAGAGGTGGCGGGTTCAAACCCAGCCCCCGCCAAAAACTGCAAAAACAAAAAAAACCAAAAAAAACACGTTGCCTGCAGGTAGGGCACCAGCCCCATACACCAAAGGTGGCGGGTTCAAACCCAGCCTTGGCAGAACTGCAAAACACAAAAATAGCCGGGCGTTGTGGCAGGTGCCTGTAGTCCCAGCTACTTGGGAGGCTGAGGCAAGAGAATCACCTAAGCTCAGGTGTTAGAGGTTGCTGTGAGCTGTGTGACGCCACGGCACTCTACTGAGGGCAATAAAGTGAGACTCTGTCTCTACCAAAAAAAAAAAAAAAAGCGAAAACAACTATTTATATGAATATGGGACAAGAACCTATACTATGCCTTCCCTTACTAGAGAGAGAGACATTAACCCAGAAGTATGGACTACTGAGGAACAGGTGGGAAGAGCAAAGTATGCTCAATAGGTCCAAATTAAGTTTAAAATACGATCATGTAACTTCCCCAAGTATACAAAGTACAAGGTAAATATCATGGTGAAGAGTGGCAAACAGATTTTACTCATCTCCCTAAGGTACATGGTATATAATATTTGCTAGTATTTGTGGATTCTTTTACTAATTGGGTTGAAGTATACCCTTGCAAAACAGAAAAGGCCAGGAATTCATAGAACCTTTAATACATAAGATAATCACCAGATTTAGACTCTTAAGAGTTTGCACAATGATAATAGTTTTGCCTTCAAAGCAGTTATTACACAGGGAATATCTAAAGTCCTGGGAATAAAGTATCTACACTGCTTTTAGAGGCCCCAATCCTCTGGGAAAGTAGAAAAAATGAGTGATAAAATAAAAGGACAGGCCAGGTTTAGTGGCTCACACCTGTAATCCTAGCACTCTGGGAGGCCTAGATGAGTGGATTGCCTGAGCACAGGTTCGAGAACAGTTTGAGCCAGAAGGAGACCCCCATCTCTAAAGAATAGTCAGACATTGTGGCAGGCGCCTGTAGTTTTAGGTCTTCGGGAGGCTGAGGCAAGAGAATCACTTGAGCCCAAGAGTTTGAGGTTGCTGTGAGCCATGATGCCACAGCATTCTACGGAGGGCGACAAAGTGAGACTTCGTCTCTTAGAAAAAAAAAAAAAAAATCAAAGGACAGTTACAAAAGCTAACTCAAGAGACTCATCACCCTTGGACTAAATTATTTTCCACTGTTCTTTAGAATAAGAAATTTACTGGGCAGCACCTGTGGCTCTGTGACTAGGGTGCCGGCCCCATATACTGAGGGTGGCAGGTTCGATCCTGGCCCTTGCCAAACTGCAACATAAAATAGCCGGGCATTGTGGCGGGTGCCTGTAGTCCCGGCTACTCGGGAGGCCGAGGGAAGAGAAGTGCTAAGCCCAAGAGTTTGAGGTTGCTGAGAGCCATGACACCACAGCACTCTACCGAGGACGACATACTGAGACTCTGTCTCAAAAAAAAAGAAAGAAAGAAAAAAGAAAGCGAGACCTCCTCCATCTTTACTAAAAATAGAAAAATTGAGGGAAGAGGATCGCTTGAGCCTAAGTTGGAGATGAGCTACGATGCCACACTGCTCTTTCCAGGGCAACGGCTTGAGATTCTGTCTCAAAAAATACCAAAACCCAAAAAACTCTTTCTCCAATTCACCTTCCCTGACCCTAAGTTGGGAAGGACCCTTTTCTGTTATCCTGTCTTCTTCTACAGCTCTTAAAGTTATGGGAATAGATTCCTGGATACATTATTCACAAGTAAAATCCTAGACCCCACCAGCTCCCACAGAATTGGACCATGAAGAAAATCAACCACAGTCCACCTACACTTCTGAGCCTACAGAAAATCTGAAGTTATTATTTATTTCTTTATTTTTTTGGAGACAGAGTCACTCAGTTGCCCTGGGGGTGAGCACCATGGTGTCATAATTCACAGCAACCTCAAACTCTTGGGCTCAAGTGATTCTCTTGCCTCAGCCTCCTGAGTAGCTGGGACTACAGGCACCTACCACGATGCCCTACTATTTGTTAGATTCGGGGTCTCACTCTTGCTCAGGTCGATCTCAACTCCTGAGCTCAGGCTAACCACCTGCCTTGGCCTCCCAGAGTGCTGGGATTACAGGTGTGAGCCACCGTGCCCAGCTGCTTATTACTTAGAAGACAACAAAGTAGGCTTGGCACCTGTAGTACAGTGGTTACAGCACTAGCCACATACACTGAGGGTGATGGTTCGAATCTGGCCTGGGCCAGCTAAACAACAGTGACAACTGCAACAAAATATAGCTTGGCGTTGTGGCCAGTGCCTGTAGTCCCAGCTACTTGGGAGGCTGAGGCAAGAGAATCGCTTAAGCCCAAGAGTTGGAGGTTGCTGTGAGCTGTGACGTCATTACACTCCACAGAGGGCAACATAGTGAGACCGTCCCCCTCGCACCAAAAAAAAAGGCAACAAAGAAAGTGTTAGCATAGTTTTAATATCACTGACTTTGTTATAATGTGCTAATCAGACTTATGTCTTCCAGAAATGATGTCATCAAGCCACAAACAGTAAACATGGTTCCAGTACAAGACCTGATAGCATTGCGAAATCTTGGATTGCCCTCGCTCTGGAGAAACCCTAACTACTCCTTTCTCTCATCACTCAGTTCAGCAGGAAGCAGTTAGACTGAGTCTTCATCCTTTCTCCTCAAGAGCAGTTAGAGTTTCCACTTGGAAAGGGAGAATTGACACAGAGTGGGAGGCACCACAGCCAGCATAGTAGAGCTGAGGGGAAGGACCTGCCATCTCCGCCCTGGGGGTGTTGGTGTGGAGGCAGCAGGCAGAGGAGCCAGTTGGTTGGAGGGTGGGTAGGGGAACCACAGGAGGCTCTAGTGGCTGGACAACTGCAAGGGGGACACCTCCAGGTTGCCAGCTCAGACAGCACTGTGGTGTCTCTGCCCCAGCCTCTGGACCCTCTGACTGGTATTTGGCAAGAGTAGGAACCTGTTCTAATATGGGGGAGAGGACATGTTTGTGTTTTTCCTGGAACAGTTGACAGTCCTCTTTGGCTCCCTGAACGGTTTGTCAGATGTGAACCCAGAAGACCTTCCTGTGCCATCAGTGAAGAAGCTGAGATGATACCTCAAGTGATCTACTGCTAAGTCAAGAGCCAAGATGTCACAGAAGACGAAGCTCTTGACATGGGAACTGAAGAAGCTGACCCAAGAAGGAACTGATTTTGTGTTAACATTGTGGTGGAGCAAGTCACCCCTGAAAAGCTTTTTGAAGCTATGATAGCTATTGTTTCTTGTTATTTTTCTGCAGAGTTGGAGTCAAGCAACTCCTCCAATTAAGTAAATAAAAGAAGAAATAAAAAGGCAGGTGATGTGGAGTGTGGAATGTGAAGCGGCAAGAACCCTAAAGCCCAGGAGATGCCTTCAAGCAACCCCCAACTGCTTCTCCTCCCTTCCTAAATAAAACAATAGTCCTTTCTCCTTGCTCCCTCTGCCAGAAGTCACATGGCCTCTGTATACTTTCCTATCTTTTGCCTAAAAGCACACAGCCTTCTCTCTAAGTTAATCTTCACCCCAGGTACTATGATTCATGTCATTAAGAATACTGTTTATGATAAAACTCCTTTTACTTATTGAGTTACTTCCCTTCAACCTTGTAAAATGAAAATATTCCCACCACTTTCCTTGCTGATTTGCAACATTGTTAATATAAGCAACCTTGTTTAGGTACTATATAAATAATGCTGTTCACATGGTTAGGTGCTGGCTGCAGTCATCAGCTGTGTCAGACTTCCCAATCCCATCTCTTTCATGTAATCTGTGTTTCTTATGTAATTTATTTTCTCAAATCCCCACCATTCCCACTCTGGTTCGTTTACTCTTTGTACTGGTTTCCGAAAGGACAACTGCTGGGGGAACACCTACAGGTTGCCAGTTCAGGCAGCACTGTGGTGTCTCCAGCCCGGCCTCTGTCTCCCTTGCCTTGCACTTGCAGCTTAACAGGGAACCCCTTCCCCCCATTTCTCAGGCCTGGTTACAGAAAGGATCTATCCATTCATTTGTTGGGCTATGTATATATACCCCTAGACAAAGGACCCAGGGGAGATTTTTTTAGACTTGGGTTTTTCCCCTCTGCAAGGAGCTCTTGTGCTTTTTCTCTGTATTCTTTTCTATAAAATACATCACTGATCTGTGGTGTGTGGATTCATTCTTCAAATCTCTGAGACCAAGGACCTACTGAAAAAGGAATTCCAGTAACAGTATGTCATTATAGCTTTGATTTGCATTTCCCTATAATGATATTGAGCTCATTTTCACATCCTTAACTTATTGGTCATTTGTACTTTTCCCCCAGAAATATCTATTCAGTTCCAGCAGCTCACGAGCTGCCATTGGCTCCCTAGGGCACAGAGCAGCCCTCTTTGCTCCTCTCTGCTCTCTCCCCAGTCTGCACTCCAGGATACCCTCTAGCCAATCCAAGTTGCTTCCCTCTCCCCTCTTTTCTCACCTTTTGGACCCTCCCCACCCCTCCCTGCGCTGCCCTAGGGCTCCTCCAGACCTTCCTGCCTGGAACTCTCACCATTTCGGGGCCCAGAAACATGTCCACCACACTTCTGTCCGCCTTCTACAATATCAACTTCTTGTGCATGACCCAGAAATCCCTGGCCAACCTCAATCTGAACAACATGGTAGACAAGAAGGCGGTGGGGACGCCCATAGCCGCTAACTCCAATTTGGGCTTAGCACTGGGCTTCCTCAGGCGGCACTCGGCTAGCAACTTGCACACGCTTGCCCGTCCCTGGCAGCTGCTTGCTCCAGTTCCCATAGCAGCTAATGGCAGCAGCTGTGGCAGCCTGCGACCGGTGGCCTGGCTTCCTAAGGCACAGCCCTACTCAAACAGGAGAACAAATTCCAGGACTGCTAGTTCAGCAAGAATGGCACGTGCAGCTAGAATCTTCTAGGGCAGTAGCAGCAGAAGGGGGGGGGGCAGCTCCCAGATCAACTATGCATGCTACAAGACCGAGCTATGCAGGTCCTTCCAGGAAAACAGCACGTGCACGTATGGTGAGAACTGTCCATGCACGCACTGCTTCCACAAATTGCGAAGTCCGACAGGCCATCCCAAGTACAAACAGAATTGTGGCGCACCATCCACACACTAATGGCTTTTGCCCCCACAGAATGCATCGGGGGGTGGGGGGCGCCATGGGGACCTGTGCACTTTGAGCTAGCTCTATGCCTTGCACCTGGGCTTCCTGCGAGAACCACTGCCCAAGCTGCACCACAGCCTCAGCTTCTCCAGCTTCCCTTCCAATTACAACCAGCCCCCAGGGAACCTGGAGTCGCCACTGTTGCTTGACAGCCCAAGTAGTGCACTGCAGCCGCCTCCATCTTGCTCTTCGGCCTTGTCTTGCTCCTCAGTGTCTGCTGCCTCCACGCCCTCAGGAGCTGCCACTCCACTGGGGCGGTAGCAGCTGTGCGGCTTTACTGCACAGATAGCACCCAGGACCTGCTAGCTCTCAGCCCTGACGACTGAGGCAAGTGGGTGTCAGTGAGGAGGAAGGAAGGGAAGGACATTGTGGGGGTGCTGGAGGACACTCTTTGCCATCTCGCCCCTGCTGGGGGGCACAGGGTTGGGAATGACTTAGGTCCCCTGCAGAATGAAGACTGGAGCACTTGGATTCTTTGCTGTTAAGGGATTCCCCCACCCCTCCTTTTTCCTCTTATTTTTTTTTTCCCCATTACGAAGTTTCATTCTAGTTGAGCAAAAAAGAAAGCCACTGAACTTTCCGTGTTAATGAAAAAACTAGTCACAAAAGTTATGTTGCCCAGTCTGGTCTTGAATTCCTGGTCTCAGGTGGGCATGAGCCACCATATCTAGTCCATTTCTTTTTTTAAATAAGAAACACATAAATATTTAAAATAAATATTACTTCTCCCTTATTGATCTTACTCTAGCATTGGTAAAATGAATCATTTTTTTGTTTACATAACTATTTTAGTCACATAGTTATCATATAGCAAGGATAGAAATTAATTACGTCTAACTACTTCTAAAAGTCCTGCTTTTATGCACTTAGTACTTGGGAGTGGCCAGTTCAAAATAAATGGCCTTTCTCTTTTCCTATCTTATTATTTGAATAAGAAAATAGCACTGTCCAGAAAACAAACAAACAAACAAAAAATCCCCCAAACAAACAAAACAAAAAGAAACCCTACTTGGAACAGCCTGATTTTAAGCACTATTTGACTCCTTGAAAAAAGACTGCCGTACTTGGATAGGTTTTCCCATTATTTGATTTGCTTACTATGCAGACCACTGAGTGTAAATAGACTTAGTAAGAGACTCTTGTTGGAAAGAAGACATAAAATCTTATACTGTATATAGAATACAGGATCTCTACTGGGTGGTGGCTCATGTCTGTAACCCTAGCATTTTGAGAGGCTGAGAGGCAGATGGATTGCTTGAGGTCTAAAGTTTGAGACCAGCCTGAACAATAGTGAGATCTAAATTTCAACAAAACCCAGAAAATTTAGTTGGGCTTGGTTGTGGGAGCCTATAGTCCCAGTTTCTAAAGAAGCTGAGGGAGTAGGATCACTTGAGTCTAAGAGTTTGAGGCTGCAGTGAGCTATGATGATGCCTGGGTAACAGAGTGAGACCCTGTCTCAAAAAAACAGAAACAGAAAACAAAAATGGGATTTCTATTCTGGACCTCTTAACCACCATTCATGCTAGAGATATAATAGAAATAATGGCTTGATCAATATTTTTCCTATTTCCCCCAGAAATAACTGGTTATCCCCTTGAATAGTTAAAGCTTTACTTCAAGATCTAAGTGAGCAAATTTCTCATCCAGGTCAAAACTGCTAAGACTGACGTTGGTGCCTATAGCTCAGCAGCTAGGGCGCCAGCCACATACCCCAGAGCTGGGGGGGGCCCGAATCCAGCCCGGGCCTGCCAAACAACAATGACAACTACAACCAAAAAACAGCTGGGTGTTGTGGCAGGCACCTATAGTCCCAGCTACTTGGAAGGCTGAGGCAAGAGAATTGCTTAAGCCCAAGAGTTTGAGGTTGCTATGTGCTGTGATGCCACGGCATTCTACCCAGGGTGACAGCTTGAGACTGTCTCAAAACAAACAAACAAACAAACAAACAAACAAACAAAAGTGGTCATGTTTTCCTGTAGATGAGACTATTAAATTACTTCTATTTGTTAAAGTCTTTTATCCTTAGCAGGGTCTAGGAAAAACCTAAATCTGGTGGGCCTCTGCCTTCACTGATATGACCTAAGTACAAAAGGCTCTTTCAAAACAACTTTGGCACTAAGCATAGAGAATATGGAACTTATTCTTTTTTTCTGTTTTGAGACAGAGTCTTATCATCCTAGGTTGAGTGCCATGGTGTTACAGCTCAAAGCAACCTCAAACTCTTAGTTCAAGAGATCCTTTTGCCTCAGCCTCCTGAGTAGCTGAGACTACTGGTGCTCGAGACTACAACTGGCTAGTTTTTCTATTTTTAGTAGAGATGACAGGGTCTTGCTCTTGCTCAGGCTGGTCTTGAACTCCTGTGCTCAAGCAATCTACCCACCTCGGCCTCCCAGAGTGCTGGGATTACAGGGTAAGCCACTGCCTAATCATTCTGTATGTATAATCATCTTACTTCTCTTGAACTTGGAAAATATGAACTGAAACTGGTAAAACAGTTCAGGTAAAACTGAATTGGTATTTGTTTTTTCTTAGATAATATACTTGAGGAATCAAGAGCTATAGAGGAAGGGCGGGGCACAGTGGCTCACGCCTGAGCTAGAGCAAGACCCCATCTCTAACAAATAGCTGGGTGTTGTAGTGGGCACCTGTAGTCCCAGATACTCAGGAGACTGAAGCAAGAGAGAATTGCTTGAGCCCAAGAGTCTGAGGTTGCTGTGAGCTATGATTTCATTGCACTCTATAGGGGGTGACAAAGTGAGACTCTGCCTCAAAAAAAAAAAAAAAGAGCTACAGAGACAGTGTTGCTTATTAAGGCCCTAATGCACAAGATTTATGCCATTTTAACTCCTTACTAAAAAAGTATACAGTATTTTAGAGTAAGTATAAATTAAATGGTAAAAAAAAAGAGCTTGATCCCATTGGAGGGGTAGAAATAATAGCAAAAACAAAGACATTTCCTCCAAACCCCAAAAATATCATTTCTTCTCAGCAACATAGTGTGTGTACTAAGTACTCACCAACATGAATCGGGGCTGGGAATAATCCATATTCATGCTCTCCTGGAGTATACTCCAGCTTTTCTTTCTTTAATTGGATTAATCGGCTCTTTGGGCTATGATCAGAAAACAGTGAGATCACAGTTAGAGGCAATGAAATTTTGTCTTATGGTCAACAACAGATCAACATATCAAGAGTACTTGACTGTGGCTTGAACCTCAATTGCCTTTTTCTTAAGAGACGGGGTCTCTGTCACCGAGGCTGCTCTAAACCTCCTGGCCTCAAAAGATCCCCCAATCAAGCCTCCTGAGCAGCTGAGTCCAGGCTCAGGCCTCCTCTGTGTTCAGCTCTTAACTGCAATTTTTTTTTTGAGACAGAGCCTCAAGTTGCCACCCTGGGTAGAGTGCCGTGGCATCACAGCTCACAGCAACCTCCAACTCCTGGGCTCAAGCGATTCTCCTGCCTCCGCCTCCCAAGTAGCTGGGACTACAGGTGCCCGCCACAACACCTGGCCATTTTTTGGTTGCAGCCATCATTGTTGTTTGGTGGGCCCAAGCTGGATTCGAAACCGCCAGCTGAGGCGAACGTGGCTGGTGCCTTAGCCACTTGATCCATAGGCACCGAGCTCTTAATTGCATTTTTTGAGGATAGGGTATTAAGTACATCTAAAAAGATCCATATTTCTGGAACTGCATCTAAGAAAGAGGCTCTTCAATTTTCTCCAATAATTTTATAGAAGGAACCCAGATTTCCAATTGAATTACAATGATTACCTTACATTTGGTTAATTTATAGTTTAGAGATTAACAATACTATGAAGCAGGTAAGTGAAAATGTCAGCTCTAGTTTAGATATTTGGAAACAGATTACTGTATCAAGTTGAGTGGTATGCCTTCATTTTAGTAGCTGGTAAGGAGATTTAAGATTAAAACCTCAGTTTCTTTTTTTTTTTTTTTTTGTTTGAGACAGAGTGTCACTATGTCGCCTTAAGTAGAGTGCCATGGCATCACAGCTCAAACTCTTGGGCTTAAGCAATTCTCTTGCCTCAGCCTCCTGAGTAGCTGGGACTATAGGCACCTGCCACAACGCCCGGCTATTTTTGGTTGTAGTTGTCATTGTTATTTAGCAGGTCTGGGCCAAACTTAAACCTGCCAGCCTTGGTATATGTAGTAAGCACCCTACTCACTGAACTATGGGCACTGAGCCAAAACCTCAGTTTCTTGCTGAACCTCTCCCTACCATATTGTTCTCTTTTTTAAATTCTAATATGTTTCCATAGGATTACTTCTTCCACTCACCTTACTGGTCTGTTTCTTTCTTTTTTTTTTTTATTGCAGTTTTGGCCGGGGCTGGGTTCAAACCTGCCACCCTCGGTATATGGGACCGGTGCCCGACTCCCTGAGCCACAGGCACCACCCACTGGTCTGTTTCTTAATGTTTGGAATGAAATCAATCTCAAGAAATGTCATAAATATATAAAACAAAGGGGAAAAAGGAAAAAAATATGATAAAGAAAGAAAGGAGAACAAAAGGACTTTAGGAAAGCCTCATTTGATCTACCATGACTTTATTTTGGCTTAAAGTCATGTAAATAAGGGAAGGCTGATATATTCCTTTCCTCCAATTAAATTACAACATACTAACCTTAAAAAATCAAATCTAGGCTCAGCGTCTGTAGCTCAGCAGCTAGGGTGCCAGTCACATACAAGGGAGCTAGCAGGTTCGAACCTAGCCTGGGCCTGCCAAACAACAACTACAACCAAAAAATAGCCGGGCGTTGTGGCAGGTACCTGTAGTCCCAGCTCCTTGGGAGGCTAAGGCAAAAGAATCGCTTAAGCCCAAGAGTTTAAGGTTGTTGTGAGCTGTAATGCCACGGCACTCTACCGATAGCAACAAAATGAGACTCTGTCTCAAAAAAAAAAAAAAATCAAATCTAGTCCATTACATCTTGTAATAAGTAGGCAAACTGGCCTTCTGTATCTGTGGAATGTGAATTCAACCAAATACAAGGTAAGATACTTTAAAAAAAAAAAAAAGGAAATACAACAATAAAACATTTAAAATACATTATAACTTTATATAGCATTTACATTGTATTAGGTATTATAAACAATCTAAAGAGGATTTAAAGTATAAGGGAGGATAGGTATAGGTTATATGCAAATACCATGCCAATTTATATAAAGGATTTGAGTATTTAGGGGCTTTTGGTATCCATGCAGACAATGAGGGACAACAATATAATAACGCACATTTTGCAGATGAAAAAACTGAGGCCCAAAGAAGAAAGTTATTGTAAAGTTAAAGTTCTGAATGTTCAACCCTGGTTCTTTCCAGTGGATCATTCATTTTTCAACAATTAGAAAGTCCAAGTCCTGACCTAAGTGCTAAGAACAGTAGTAAGTAAGGCATTTTACCTTCTACTTGGGCAGACAATAAGGAAACAATAAAAAAGGCCAGGTACAGGCTCGGCGCCTGTGGCTCAACGGGCTAAGGCACCAGCCACGTACACCTGAGTTGGCGGGTTCGAATCCAGCCTGGGCCCGCCAAACAACAATGATGGCTATAACCAAAAAACGGCCAGGCGTTGTGGTGGGCGCCTATAGTCCCAGCTATCTGGGAGGCGGAGGCAGGAGACTTGCTTGAGCCCAGGAATTGGAGGTTGCTATGAGCTGTGATGCCACAGCACTCTCTCCAGGGTGACAGCTTGAGACTCTGTCTCAAAAAAAAAAAAAAGTCCAGGTACAGAGGGCCTTGTCTACAATCCCAGCACTCTGGGAGGCTGAAAGAGGAAGATTCCTTGAGCTCAGGAGTTCAAGATAAGCCTGAACAACAGTGACACCCTGTCTCTACTAAAAATAGAAAACTCAGCTGGGCATTGTGGTGTGTGCCTCTAGTCCCAGCTATCTGAGAGGGTAAGGAAGGAAGATCACTTGATTCCAGGAGTTTGAGGCTGCTGTGAGCTAGGCTGATGCACTCCAGCATGGCACTCTAGCCTGGGTGACAGAGTGGGACTCTGGGAATTACAAATTGAAAGGAGTTACTACTACACACCTGCTAATTTAAATGGCCAAAATCCAACCCCAAACAATGACAATGTCATTGATTCATTGCTGTTGACAGTGTTAAATTATATAGCCACTTTGGAAGATAGCTTGGCAGTTTCTTACAAAACTAAACATTCTCAATTTTAGCCCAGAGAGACTCATTTTGGACTTGTGATCTTAGGAATTATAAAGTAATAAATCTTTGTTTGTTTTTTAGATAGAGTTTCATTTTGTTGCCCTCGATACAGTGCCATGGCATCACAGCTCACAACAACTTCAAAGTCTTGGGCTAAAGCAACCCTCTTGCTCAGTTTTTCATTTTTAGTAGAAAGCAATCCACTCGCCTCATCGTCCTAGAGTGCTAGGATTACAGGTGTGAGCCACCTTGTCTGGTCAAATCTTTGCTGTTTTAAGTCACTAAGTTTGTGGTAATCTGTTATAGCAGGAATGGAAAACTAATGCACAGTGTAACTCCTGTTAATAGTTTTATTATTCGTTCATTTTTTAGAGACAGAGTCTTGCTGTGTTGCCCAGAAGAGTGCAGTGCGCCATGGTGTCATCATAGCTCATTGCAACTTCAAGCTCCTGGGTTCAAACAATCCTCCCGAGTTCAGTCTCCCAAGGTGCTGGGATTACAGATGTTAGTCATGATACCTGCCCCCCTTTTCTTTTTCTTTTTTTATTTTTTTGAGATAGAGTTTCATTTTGTCCCCCTCGGTAGTGTGCCATGGTGTTACAGCTCACAGCGACCACAAACTCTTGGGCTTAAAAGAGATTCTCTTGCCTCAGCCTTCGAAGTATCTGGGACTACAGGTGCCCACTACAATGCCCGGCTATTTTTAGAGATGAGGTCTCTCTCTGGCTCAAGTGAGTCTCGAACCTGTGAGCTCTGGCTATACACCCGCCTCGGTCTCCCAGAGTGCCAGGATTATAGGCCTGAGTCACCATGCGCAGGCTCCAGTAGGAAGATTTTTATCCCTCAAACTGCTCTCCCTTCTTAATTCTCAATGTCTATTACATCACTTCAAGAGTATATATATCCCTCCTTTAGCTCCCACTTTTTTTCCTTTCTCCAGACCATTACACAAAGCTGGGTGTTTGGGACTGCTTGTCTTGTGAGTTAAGTAAAGGGAGTTGGATTTGCTATACCTCTTATTTCATGTTATCATTGTTTGTATTAATATATTTTTAAATATCCATGTATGTATCTGAATTACATATGTGCTCATTTAAGAATATATTTTGCATGTTTATTTACGTGTAGAATTTCCACTCTCCTTCTCTCTTTATATGTACATAGTCTACCTGGGACAGGGACACACCACTTCATCTTATCATACATGATATACACGTAAATAAACTCCCATATAAAGTATACATGCCAATTTCCTTTCTTCTTTGTTTTTTTGAGATAGTCTCCTTATGTCGCCATTGGTAGAATGCCGTGGTGTCACAGCTCACAGCAACCTCAAACTCTTGGGCTTAAGCGATTCTCTTGCCTCAGCCTCCCAAGTAGCTGGGACTACAGGTGCCTGCCACAATGCCTAGCTATTTTTTGTTGCAGTTGTCATTGTTGTTTAGCTGGCCCAGGCCAGATTCGAACCCACCAGCCTCGGTGTATGTGGCTGGTAACATAACGACTGTGGTACGGGAGCCAAACCATTGGGTTTCCTTCATTACCAACAGATGGCAAGAAGGCCCGAAGGTTGCAGATGAAAATGGAGGTATTTTGTTGGTGACTATAGGTGTGCATCTGTGTCACTGCAAATATCCGAGCATTTTTTTAGTTTTTTCTTTTGTATGTTTATCTTTTTAATCATCTCTAGTTTGTATTTCCATAATAATAAAACCTGTAACAGTCTCTATTAATGTGTTTACATAAGGCATATACACACACATATATTTTATATATGTATGTGTATGTATATATATGCACCCATGTCTTCTTATATCCTGTCTGAAGAAAATTCTCAAATAACCTGTGACAATGAAAAAATATCATCTGTTTACATATATGAAGATGACAGGATTTTTGTCTTTTCACATTTTCTAAGCTTTTGTTTTTTTTTTTGAGACAGAGCCTCAAGCTGTCACCCTGGATAGAGTGCTGTGGCATCACAGCTCACAGAAACCTCTAATTCCTGGGCTCAAGTGAGTCTCCTGCCTCCGCCTCCCAAGTAGCTAGGACTACAGGCGCCCGCACAACGCCCGGCCATTTTTTGGTTGCAGCCACCATTGTTGTTTGGCGGGCCCGGGCTGGATTAGAACCTGCCAGCTCAGGTGTACGTGGCTGGCGCCTTAGCCTGTTGAGCCACAGGCGCCGAGCCTCACATTTTCTAAGTTATATATTTCTTTAGATAATGAAAACTATATGGCTTTATTCCAATATAAATGTATGTATATGTTTTCACTGATGTAGTCCCTAGTGATTGTGGGTGTGAAGTTCTCAGAGATCTAGACCAGTGGTTCTCAACCTGTGGGTCAAGACCCATAGAACTGTATTACAAGGGTTATGGCATTAGGAAGGTTGAAAAATACTGCTCTAGACAAAGCTGGTCGCCTGGGACTTCTGTCCATTTGCAGGTACAGGGGGCTGGATCTGTTACACACGTAACTTCCTTTCATGTTATTATTGTTTACATTTTTTCAAACATCCATGTATGTATGTATTTGAATGTTATCTTTTCATGTAAGAATACACCATACATATGTGTATGTATGTGAAATTCCCTCTCTTTCTTCACATGTACATAGACGGTTTCTTTTAGCCTGGATGGGGAAAATCACCCTTGACAAGAAAATACCACTCTACCCTATTATATATGTAAAACTATTAGCATAAAAATACATATATACACTCTGTAATACTACTTGCAAAAGATTGGTTTTGTTTGTTTGTTTTATTTGTCAGAAGAAGCAGAGTTCCTCATTGCCTAGGGAAAGGCTGGGGAGATTTACTGAGTCACATGTGGGCTCCCGTGGGCTCTAGTTCTACTCAATTGTGGATCAAATAATTGCTGAGCATATACTGTATGTATCCAGCCCACAGAAAGGGGTGTGTGTGTGGGTGTGTTAGGGGGAATTGTGGAAGTGGTGGTGGTGGCAGGTGTTCAGATTTAAACCTAGGACTGATCAGAACTGGCTGTCTGTGAGCTCACCATTATCATGTGTGCCAAAAGATTGCTGATGCATAAAAGTATATGCTATAGGCTAGGCATGGTGACTCACACCTGTAATCTCAGCACTCTGGGAGGCCTAGGCAGGAGGACCACTTGAAGCCAGGAGTTGAAGACCAGTCTGAGCAAAAGCGAGACCCTGTCTCTAGTAAAAATAGAGAAATTAGCTGGGTGCTGTTGCAGATGCCTGTAGTCTCAAATATTTGGGAGGCTGAGGCAGGAAGATTGCTTTAGCACAGAATTTGAGGTTGCTGCGAGCTATGACATTACGGCACTCTACTGAGGGTGACAAAGTGAGACTCTGTCTCAAAAAAATAAATTACACACATATATACTACATATGTGTATGTATATATATATGTATTTATTTATTGAGATAGAGTGTCACTTTATCGCCCTCAATAGAGTGCTGTAGTGTCATAGCTCACAGCAACCTCAAACTCTTAGATTCCAGTGATCCTCTTGTCTCAGCCTCCCAAGTAGCTGGGACTACAGGCACCTACCACAAAGCCCAACTGTTTTTAGAGGAGTCTTGCTCTTGCTCAGGCTGGTCTCAAACTCCTGAGTGCAGGCAATCCACCCACCTTGGCCTCCCCATTCTAGGCATGAGCCACTGTACCCAGCCCTATATATTTATCATGTTTCAAAATACATTGCTTTACACACTGTACAGTAGACTTTTCTGAAAATATTCCAACCTTTGTCTGCAAGAAGGTGACAAGCATTTCCACAGTATTCTTGAGAACAGTCATTCTATACTATGGTATTTCTCCAGATTCCATCCCCTACATCTGATTTTGGAGTTAGAAGCACACTGGACTTATTGTACAAAAGCCACCTCTGTGTCTCTGCTTCCACTCAGAAGCAGCTTTAGTAAAAAAAGAACCAGAGAGAATGCATGGGTTGTTTCCAGACAAAGGGAGGGGGTTCAGAAATAGCCCAGTGGACCCCTCTACATCATAGAATCCTTTACTCCCATTCAGTCTATAGCTCAGCCTCTGAGCTATAAAGCAGAAAAGAACTAGCCCTTTTCCAGCTGGGCACAACACTCACTTCTTCTGGGTGGTTGACCTAAAGGCATTTCTTATTTTTAATTAATAAAAAGGCATCATTGGGGCTTGGAGCCTGTAGCTCAGTGGCTAGGGCGCTGTCACATTCACTGGGGTTGGTGGGTTCGAACCTGGCCCAGGCCTGCCAAACAATAATGACGATGACGACGACGACGACAACAACAACAACAAATAGCCAGGCATTGTGGTGGGTGCCTATAGTACCAGCTACTTGGGAGGCTAAGGCAAGAGAATCGTTTAAGCTCAAGAGTTTGAGGATACTGTGAGCTGTGATGCCACGGCACTCCACTGAGGGCAACATAGGGAGACACTGTCTCAAAAAAAAAAAGCATCACTGGAATCCAAACTATAGCAATATAATCTAGAAAAGCAGAGAAGATAAAGATCACGGAAGATAATTATCCCCATACAACATTGTGCAGTATCATGAGTATAGTGAACGTTGATATTTGTATATATTACTTTTATATTGCTTTTTTTTCCATATTAGACAGGAAATGGGTTGACATCATAACAAGATTTAGGGGAGGCACATCTCACAAGTGTGAAAACCCAATGATCATAGTTATGAACTGTAAAAGGACCTGTATTATATCTTTTTTTTTTTTTTTTTTTTGTAGAGACAGAGTTTCACTTTATGGCCCTCCGTAGAGTGCCGTGGCATCATATAGCTTATAGCAACCTCTAACTCCTGGGCTTAGGTGATTCTCTTGCCTCAGCCTCCTGAGTAGCAGGGACTACAGGCACCCGCCACAATCTCCGGCTATTTTTTTTTTTGGTTGCAGTTTGGCCAGGGCCAGGTTTGAACCCGCCACCCTCGGTATATGGGGCCAGCGCCCTACCTACTGAGCCATAGGCGCCGCCCAAGGACCTGTATTATTTCTTGATAGTCAAAGTATTTTTTCAAAA
>CAUYRH010137201.1:0-65228 GCA_963574655.1 Perodicticus potto | reverse complement strand
CAAGTATGGAACAGTTTACTGAATAAGAGAGAGTCAGGTTTACAGAGTAAGGAAGTTTACAAGCAAGGTACATTCTCCATAGATAGCAAATGGGCTACCTCCATGGCCAGGACATGTAGATAAGGTGGCAAAGAGGCTCCCCCAACTTTTCTTTAACAAGCACTTACTTGTTTTTAATATTCAGCACAAGCATCACTTTTTCCATTGTCTACCACAGTTATTCCAGTCAAATTAATGATCTTTGTGCTCTTCTAGCCTTTATAAATACTGCTACTATAGCATAAATTACATTAGTTCATGTATGTTTAGGTGAGTTTCTCACATGGGACGCTCAAATTTTAGGGGCTGTATGTGATTAATCTGGTTATCCCCAGGGCACACAACAGGAACTCGGTGGGAATTTCTTGAATTGTTGATGTATGGGGTGAACTGGGTGCTGTCGATATTCATCAAACTTTGAGATTGTGCCTTTCCTATTTTTCGGGAATCCTCCACCTTACGAGCCTTTTGAGAAGCAGAACCCAGTTTTCATTATAAGAAAATGCAGGTCATTTTCCTGGGCTCCCTGCTGCCCAGAGCCAGGGCACTGCTCTGCTGTGCAAGTGAGGGGCCCAAGCCCGACTCTTGGAAACAGAGACTGTGGCACAAGGAGGTGGGAGCCACAAGTTCTTCCCTGGTGCAGTGATGGTTTTAGCAAGCCAAGGGCCTGGAGAAGAGGTCCCGCAGTGCTGGTTCTCGGGGCCAGCAGGGTCAGGCCCAGGAAGCGATAGCCTTTGGGACCTTCACTGAATAAATCCTGGGATGTAATTTGGGGGAGATAGTCCTTGTTCTCTCACCCTCCTAGAAATCCTCTGAGATTCGGGATTTCTTTTTCAGTGAGTTTCTTTTCTGCTTAAATCAACCACAGTAAGTTCCTGCTGCTTATAACTCAGAATGCTTGCAGAAATTGGAACCAGAGGAGCTTATAGGAAACAGACCTTACAGTGATGAGGGAAATCTGGGATTCGTTATCAGGCCTAGTTGAGGCAGATGGCAGGGAAAAAAATTCAGGTAAGGATGTGGCTCTGTCAGGCGACATGTGGCAGAACGGCTCATCTTGGCCTGTCGTCCTCCACATAAAGTGCTGGCTCGTTACAGCAGGCTTCTGGGGATATAGGGCCCCTCCACCCATGAGGAATTCACTGTCTCAGGAGGGTGGTGGCTCTGCAGAGGTGAACAACTTAAAGGAAGTTCAAGTAGCTTTCAATTTAAGGTTCACCTCAGAGTGATTAAAATTGGAACGGTTAATGTAAACTCTTATTTTTTCTTTTCTTTTTTTTTTTTTTAATTGTTGAGAGAACATCTTGTTCTATCACCCCAGCTAGAGTACAGTGGCATTATCATAGCTAATAGCAACCTCAAACTCCTGGGCTCAAGCGATCCTCTTAGCTCTGCCTCCTGAGTATCTGGGAATTATAGATGTGCACCTGTAGGCTAATTTTCACTCTTATTCAGGCTGCTCTTAAACCCCTAGCCTCAAGCCATCCTCCTGCCTCAGCCTTCCAAAGTACTAGGATTATGGGTGTGAGCCACTACATCTGGCCTAAACTCTTATTTCTTGCAGCATAAGAAAAACAAAAGCTAAACTCTAAGTTAGATCCTGCAGACCAATGCATTCACAGCCTTCCTAGACATTTTATGCAAAATGTAGGGCATTCATTAGGAAAAGGAAAAGCCTATGAGTTGGAATGGAAATTTGGGGTTAGCACACTGAGTGCTATGGCCCCTGGCTCCTGAGTCTTCTAGGTTGGCCAAAACAGGCCATCCTTCCCTCTTCAACAAGGCCAATGCTCGCTGTGGAAGAACCTCCCCAACCACTTCATCTGAACAAAAATTGTCTCCATCACTCATACCCACAACTCTTTTAGACATCTCATTTGCTCTGTAACTATGGCCAGGTTCTAGAATGTTCTAGAAGGTCAAGTATGATACCAAATCAGAGCCCAAAAGATTTTCATGCCAAATACATAATTTATTTTAGCACAAATGTGGCAAATACATATGGGCTACATTATGAAGAGTGACAGGGGTGGGGAGACGTGTACACGTACAAAATGGACAGAATTTAGTTGACCTGGGTTTATTTTCCAGAGAGTCTGGATTCCTTGAGCTAGCTCAGGCAGCTTGTAGCAGCTTTAGCTGTTTGTGTCGTTGACTGGAATCTGTATTCAGAGATCATCCTCCAGTGAATGAGACTGAGCTGCCAGACATTAGTTGAAGGAATCCAAAGATCAGGGTGCTGAAGAGAGATGAATGTCAGGTGTGGCTTTATCATGAATGAAATAGTGAAACACGTCCCCTCAGACTGTGCCATGTCTCCAAAGAGGGCCCCAAGGAAACATTGCCCTCACCAAAGTGTTGAGAAATACACGGGTAAGGTGAAGGGCAGTGTTTGACTTGGCACTTGGAAAACCACCCCAGTCCTCTACTCAGAGAGAGGGTTTTGGGGGAGTGAAGTAAGAAATAGAGTTTTGACTGAAGTCATCTCCCAGGAGACTCAGTGGAAGCCGGAACCCTTTCCTTAGTTATTACACTGTGAGTCATCGCAGCAATCAGCAGCGTCTTCACCCGTCTCACCCTTAGAGGTGGAGTCCAGGTTACCAAGGGGGGGGAAGGGAACGAATATCCCTGAGGTACGTTGCTCCCAGCAGACAGGAAGTCAAGATGGGTTCCATGCCTGGGGACCTGGGGAGCTAGGGAGCTGCAGAGACAAGTTCTCTTACTGGAGACTTGAACAACGTACTGGCTGTTCCACACGCCTGTCAGCCAGAGCCTGCATTTGCAGCTTCTAGAATGCTCACTGGTGAAGGAACAGGATCCACCAGTGGTTACAGGCACCAGAGCTCAGGCGGTGCAGCTTTTAGAGGGGTAAAGACAGTGGGTCTTCGCAAGGTTGACAAAGTGGCTGGCACTGCTGTGGCCTCTCTCTACTGAAATAAACCAAAGGAAGTACAAGTTGGCCTCTGGTACATTTTATGTGGGGACCTATCTCAAAAATGTTGTTTTTCTTCATCCTGATAAGGAGAAATGACAGAAGCAGTGCGGTTCTCCTGACTGGCACTATTGGGCTTCACCCTTCTATTCCAGGGTGCTATGCTCCAAGGCCACGCGAGTCTCTCTTTCCCAAGAGACATCGCACTGGCTGGCTGCGTGGAGAACATCATTTTAGTGGGACTCAGCAGAAAACAGCGGGGGCCACACATGTCTTGGTAAGACATTGTAAGCCAAGGTATCAGATATGTCCCATGAAAAGAAAAGCCACATCAGTCAAGTTTCTGGAAGGCCTGTGGGGTGCTGAAGGTCTACCTTCTTGAAAGGGAAGAAGTAACTATTGCACCTCACAGCTCTTGGGAAGGAATCACAGTAGGCACCATGTGCTATTCGGCAGGGCTGCTCCCCATGTGCCAGGGCCGACTGGGGGGAGAGCCCCACTCGCCTCCACCTGGGCACGTCTGCGGAGAAACAACTCTTCCACGTTAGCCTGTGACAGGGTCCCATGGTGAGGTGTGTGTAGCCGATGAGGCGGCTCTACGCAGCCTCTTCAAGGCCTCCAGGTTTTAGGAGCAAAGCCACAACCTCTTGGCAAGAATTACTTTTCTTTTGAGAAAGGATTGCACCTATACTCTGATGGATGCTGAAAATGTAATCATAGAAACCAGGTGAACCTGAACTGTGCATCATGAAGAGGCTTTATCTCATCCTCCCAGCCGCAGATGCGGGCATTCCCAGAAGCACCCATCAGTCAGGCTGAACGGATCCTGAAGGCAGAAGGAAATTGTGTGGGCAGATGGCTCACACTCCTGGTCTGCTTCTCCTGGCTATGTTACGACCCCTCCCTCAGCCCGTACGTAGGCCTCACGGGGCTCTCCTGATCAGTTGACTGAAAATGGAAAAAAAAAAAAGATTAGTGCGTACATGACCTTGCACAATCTGCAGGTGTTAGCTGGAATAGACTGCGGAGGGCAGCACCCAACTCCAGGGTGGCCTTGAAGGGGGAAAAGAAAGGAAATCTTCCCAATGTAACTTGAATTGTTTCCTTTCCTTGTTTATTTTACCAAGAAGGTGTTGGCACTGAGGACAGGCTGTGTGGCCAGTGGTAAATTATTTGGCCATCTGATAAGAAATTAGTACAGAGCAAGATTTATTTGTTAGTGATCAGATTTAGGGAAGGATTGACCTCTAAGAATAGGCACCAAAAGCACTATGAAAATGCTCACCAAAGTCCCTGTGGTGCAGGAGAGGTCTCTTTAACAAGGACGACACGGTCATCCACTCTTAGGATGTCAGTCAGCCACTGTCTCCAGCAACCCAGTAGCTTCATGGAAAGTCCATGGAAGGAGGAAGCTACCCATGGGCTCAGAAACATGGAAAGGCCAGACGCAGTGGCTCATGCCTATAATCCTCGCTCTTTGGGAGGCCGAGGCAGGAGGATCGCTTGAGGCCAGGATTCTGAGACCAGCCTGGGCAACATTGCAAGACACTGTCTCTATGAAAACTAAAAAAAAATTAGTGGGAGTGGTGTCATGTGCCTGAAATCCCAGATCCTGGGGAGGCTGAGGTGGGAAGATTGCTCGAGCCAAGGAGTTTAAGGCTGCAGTCAGCTATGATCTGGCCACTACACTCCAGCCTGGGCAACAGAGACCTTGTCTCTAAAAAGAACAAACAACAAACAACAAAAAATATTGACAGGCATTCACCTGGCTGCATATCCAGCTTGCTTGCTTCAGTGACAAGTCCTGAAGGTCAACGTGGCACCATACCCAGGAGCAGCCTGCCGTCCGGATCCTTTCCATAACCAAAGAGGGAGCGATTTGTCCTCACCAGAAGAAACACTTCTTATGGATGTGGATTACATTTGCTTTCCTTCCTCCCAAGCTTTGCCCTTCCTGACCCACATGGTCTCCGTGAATGCCTTACTAATCACAATGGTATGTCACACTCACATAAAACTGCTCCTCGCCAAAGCATTTATTTTTGAGTGAAAGAAGATGGACAATGGGCTGAATTCCATGGGATTCACCAGCCTTGCCAGGCTGCCCCTTTCTCAGAAGCAGCCGCCCTTACAGAAGAGCAGCAGAAACCAAATGCAGACTCAGTTCTGGCAACAGGAAATGTGGGGGAAAACCTGGCTCTTCAATTGCACTAATGACATCGCCATCATGTCACCACTTCTTACCCACAAAAATGGCAAGTTCATGCCCCTCAATCTGGTGGTTCTGGGAATACAGACCTTGCAGAACCAGCCGTCCATGTGTGGTACTTTCATGTGAACAGGGGGGTGTGGCGATGGTTAAAATTCACAACCACGTGTAGCCATTCAGTTTTCTGATCCCACAGCTCTGGGTTTTGTACAGAAGTTGCATGAGGAAAGGAAGAAGGCCTCTACCAGGCAGGCCTCCACGGTTCCATGCTGTCGAAGCTAAGACCACCTGGGCATTTCAGAGCTTTCTTGCCACTGGTCGAAGAGGCCAAAAAAAAGTACAACAATTTTTGGGTGTGGGGAGAGGGGGAGGGCGTAGATGGATTTTGACTGAAGGAACTGACCTGCCAGGGAAGAGGAGGAGGAGGAGCCATCGTTCACAGTGGACGAAGCCGAGCTCGGCGGAACCCCCACGTTCCCAGGGAGCTGGGTAGGACTGCAGTGTTCTTGCAACCCGGAGTTGGTGAGTTGTGCCAAGTTTTCTCTTCCTGCTGAAATGAGCCAGAGTTGGTTGCTATAACTTGTACCTAAGAACTTGCCACAGTGGGCTGTGCCCAAGGCCATAGCTGTAAAATGGAGGTAAGAAAATTGCCCACGAGGACGGCAGGGGTCACAGACACAGGTTTACGTCTAGGGGAGCTCTTGGTTTGAGTCTTTGCCACTGTCCGGTTGTGTCAGCATAGGTGTGCTACTTGATGTTTCTCGTCTATGAGGTAAGAATGATGGTGGCATCCCCATCATAGGCTTCTGTGGGGATTCAACAACACAATCCACATAAAATGCACATAGCAAGGGTCAGGGGTGTTAGCTGTCATTATCTATGTTTTTCTGAGTTGACATGAGTCTTAAGAAAAAAAAATAGCTAACATTATGCAGCGCTGATTATTATCTACAATGTATTTGCCCCTTTCTTTTTCTGTCCACCCCAGCCTTGTGATTCATGGTTACTCTAACTGGACTTCTCCAACGTGAAGGTGGGAGGAAGGATGTTTTGTGTGCTTGTGGAAGGAGAACTGGGGTGAGAGGTAGGACACCTGCGTGTGAGTACCCACCTCTCACCAGCTGTGTTTGTTTCCTTACTGTGACTTGAGAGGGCTGGATTCCTCCGGATTTTTTCCATTTCTAACATACCAGTGCATAAGAAGAGCTACCAGGACATGCTTCTCTGGACCCTCACATATGTGGGGGATGCCCCAAGTGGGGAAGTTCATAGGTGACAGATGAAATAAAAAAAAAAATGTTCAGATTTAGGCCAGGCACAGGGGCTCATGTCTATAATCATCATACTCTGGAAAGCCAAGGCAGGAGGATTGCTTGAGCTCAGGAGTTCAAGACCAGCCTGAGCAAGAGTGAGACCTGTATGTACTAAAAACAAAAAACTAACCGGGTACTGTGGTGGGCATCTGTAGTCCCAGCTACTCAGGAGGCTGAGGAAAGAGGTTTCCTCCTACCCAAGAGCTGGAGGTTGCTGTGACTGATGATGAGAACAGGGCACACTACCCACGGTGACAGTGAGACTCTGTCTCAAAAAAAGAAAGAAATCCCAGATCCCTATTTCTCCCAGCACCAAACCTAATGACATTTTCCCCTCACCCCCAAATATTTCAGTCAAAAGGATCAGGCTAAATGAGTTAAGATGAACAAATACCTAGAATAAAGTTAGGGCAACCATGTAAGTAGAAAGTCTGACACCACACACTTTCTAGATGTGTGAGCCAGAAAACGTTCTAAGTTATTTGTTCCCTTCAAAAAACAGGATGTGAAATTGATTTGGAAAAAATGACCCAATCTTCAAAGAATAGGCTAGATCTGAGTCATATACTGACTATATATTAAACAAATAACTTGGGGGGAGAAAGGGAAAGATCTAGTAATCCTCAGGATGTTGAAAGAGGGACAATGACTATGGACTTGGACTATGATGTCATTATTTTACATGTTTTATCTTTACTTCTGATTAAGTTGCTCTGAATTTTATCCCCCTAACTCAATTTTAAAGTGTTGACTAAAGAAAGCCCAGCAGAGAGTACGTATTTAATAATTTATAGTAACAACATCCTTGTAAATTACAACTTTCCTGTTCTTGTCTTTCACACAGCTTTAACGAAATGATAGCAAGGGACTGATCTTTAAGTACATTTCAAATGTTATTGGGGATTTAGGTAATTCAGTTTTCACAGGATTATAGATTTTTTTTGTGTGTGGTTTTTGGCCAGGGCTGGGTTTGAACCCACAATCTATGGCATATGGGGCTGGCGCTCTACTCCTTTGAGCCACAGGTGCCACCCTAAAATTTTTTAAAGCTAGCACTGTTTGCAGAAAATATGACCATCTATGCCCATTGTCAAAAAGGATAAGGCTAGGCATGGTTTCTCACACCTATAACCCTAGCACTTTGGATAGCTTGAGCTCAAGAGTTTGAGACCAGCCTGAGCAAAAGTGAGACCCTATCTTTACAAAAAAAAAAAAAAAAAAAAAAAAAAAGGGCAACAATGGTGGGAAGTACCTGTGGTCTCAGTTACTCAAGATGTTGAGGCAGGAGATCCACTTGAGGCCAGGAGTCTGAGGTTGCAGTGAGCTATGACAATGGCACTGCATTCCAGCCTGAGCAACAGAATCAGAGTCTGTTACCAAAAATATACACGGTGTTCATAAAGTTTGTATGCAATTTAAAATAGCTGTGGCCACCCTGTATATTTAAGTTCAGGCCCAGTGGCTCAGGCCTGTAATCCTACCACTCTGGGAGGCTGAGACAGGTGGATTTCTTGAACTCAGGAGTTCGAGACCATCCTGAGAAAAAGCGAGCCCCCTATCTACTAAAAATAGAAAAACTTAGGTGGGCATCATGATGGGTGCCTGTGGTCCCAGCCACTCAGCAGGATGAGGCAAGAGGATTGAGTCAGCCCAAGAGTTTCAGGTTGTGGTGAGCTATGATGACACACCACTCTACCCTAGTCTACCCCAGGGTGACAAAGTAAGACTCTGTCTCAAAAAAAAAAAAAAAGAAAAGAAAAGGAAAATATATATATATATATTTGCAGTGAATGCATACACATGGGGTAGGCCAATAAATGGCCCTCAGTCTGCTCCCTCCCCAATCCCAGGAACCTGCAAATGCTACATCATATGGCAAAAGAGACTCTGTAGATGCGATAAAGTTAAATATCTTGAGATGGGGAGATTATTTTACATTATCCAGATGGGCCTGATGTAATCACACCAGTCTTAATAAGAGGTTTGCAGGAGAGAAGGCAAAGTGGTGATGGAAGCAGAGCCTGGAGATGGAGAAGGAGCTACAGCGAAGGAACACCCCTAGAAACCCCAGGAGGCAAGGAAACAGATTCTTCCCTGGGAATCTAGAAGGAACTGATCTTACTGACACCTTGGCTTTAGCTCAGTGAAACTGATTTCAGACTTCTGACCCCCAGACTGGAAGATAATAATGGTTGTTTTTTTTTTTTTAAGCTATTAAATTTGCCACAATTCGTTATAGTAACAATAAGAAACCAGAGTACACACAGAGCTTATACAAGAGTTAGAAACAATGTCGGCAACACAAATTAATCTGAAACATTTCAATGTTATGAAAGCATTTTGTTTTAAATTATTTGCATGGTCGGCAGACTCACTACTATTAAGGTGTCATCCTGCCCAAATTGATGCGTAGATTCAATGCAACCTCAATTCTTCTCAGCAGGATTTTTGGTAGAAATTGAAACATTGATTCCCAAATTTATATGGAAATACAAAGGAAATACAATAGCTAAAACAACTTTGAAACAAAGAACAAAGATGAAGAACTTGACTTTAAGACTTACTGTGTAGCCACAGTAATCAAGACAGAAGACAGTATGGTATTGGTTTCAACACAGACAAATAGATCAATGGAACAGAATCTGAAGTCAGATACAACACCAGAAGTACAATTCATAGAAGAGAACAAATCTGTAAATTGTGCTTCATCAAAACTCAAATTTCTGCTCTTCAAAAACCACTATTAATTCAATTCTAATAGGAAGGCAGAAGATGAGCTAATGGGAGGTAGGGGAGTGAGGGAGTAGGGGGACAGGGGTCACAGTGTATGGCACACCTCTTGGGGGTGGGACACAATTATAAAGGGGACTTTACCTAACGAGTGAAGTCAGTGTAACCTAATTCTTTGTACCCTCAATGAATCCCACACAATTAAAAAAAAAAAAACACTGTTAAGAGAAGAGAAAAATAATTCATAGATATAGGAGAAAAGATTTGCAAATTATAGCATACACCTGATAAAGCACTTGTGCCCCAATTATAAAAATAACTCTCAAAACTTAATAAAAAATATACTCTCCCCTAGAAATAGAAGATTTTGAACAGACATATCACCAAAAAAGAAATAAAGATGGCAAACAAACACATGAAAAGACAGATCCTCAACAACTTTATGAGTCATTCAGAAAATGGAAATTAAAACCATAATAAAATGCCACCGTGTGCCCATTAGAGTGTCTAAAATGAAAAGTGCTGGCTGTACCAAGCGCTGATGAGGCCGGGAAGGAGCTAGAACACAGACATTTCTGGTAGGAAAGCATCGCAATGACACTGATGGTGCTTTGGAAGGAGAACCTGGCACTAAATCTACCATCTAATCCAGATTTTCCATTCCCATTCATTTATCTAAAGGCATATTTGTTAAAAAAAAACGCGAACGTGGGTGTTCATGGCAGCTTTATTTGTAATAGCCAGAAGGCAGACATAACCCAAATGCCTATCAGTAGGTGACTAGATAAACTGGCATATCCCCAAGGGATACTCCTCAACTACAAAGAGCAGTGAACTATTGTACAACATGGACAAATCTCAAAAAATGTGTGCGTTCTGAAAGAATTCAAACAGAGAGAGTAGGTGCCATGTAATTCCATTTCTGTAAAATTTGAGAAATTGCCAACTCATCTGCAGTGACCGGAACCAGTTCAGTGGTTTTTCGGGGATGAGGGGCGGGGAGGGTGGGAGGGAGCAGGGATGGGAGAGACCAGGAAACTTTCAGGAGAGATGGAGAAGTTTGCTGTCCTGATCGTTGTGATGGCTTCACAGGTGTTAAAATTCACCTGAACCTTTCAGCACAATACATGCCAGTTAGACTTCCAAAAAGCTGTTAAAAATAAGAGCAACTCACAAAAGTTAAAAATGTAGAATGGGCTACATAAAGTACCACTTACATAAATCATGCACAAAAACAACACACATCTTGAAAAAAATATCAGCAAAAATAAATACATGTCTACACTAGAACTCTGGCTTCTGGGGGGACTGAGGAACTAAATCTGGGGTAAGAGAAAAAAAAGAAAGACACGGAACAGGACCCGGACATCGTAGGTATACACCAATGGTGATGATGAGGAGCTAAGTGAGCTAAATCCTCTGCAGGAAAAAAACAAAACAAAACCAAAACTCTTTATTCTAAAAAAAAGTTTCATAGGTCAACAAGAACAATTCTTGTCTCAATTTTAAAAGAACATTTCTGAGATTTTTGTGAAACTGATGATTTTGTCACCAATTTTAGTCCTTTTGGAGGTAGACTCATGGCTTATATGTGTCCCATCTCTGAAAATCTTCTGTTAGAGATCCTGCCAGCAGCAAAATGTTGCAATTCAATAGGGCGTAATTACCCCAATGTTTAGAAAGCTCCATCACACCCTCTGTGTACGCCCATTGCACAGATGTTCAAGCACCGTCAAGCTGTGTTTTCATAGTGTGTGTGTACAGCTAAATAATTCCTAGCCATGGTTTCCCTTTAAATAAAGCCAACAGTAACCAGAAGGTACACTTAGCAGAGAGTTTCTCTATGTAAAAGATTGTTTATTTTTAGTTTATTGCAGAGAAATGTGTGTGGGGGATGGTTAGAAAATAATTAAAAGTATGTGCTTCCTTATAACATGTTATCTCTACTAACTGAACTTCTAACCTGACATAAATACATTGCATACTGTAACCTGTTTCTCCTGATTATTAACCTTGAGCATGGCAACCTATAAATCATCCCTGAAACAGCTGGCGCTCAGCATTGCCCCAAAGGTATATGATTACGATCGTTTTATATATATCTTGGTATGCAGACATGAAAAATTCATTGAAGAGGTTGGTATTGTAAGACTTATTGTAATGAATTTTCTCCAAAACATAGATCATGCTTAAAATAGGTGTCTGCTTATTATAATGCAGCCATTTATATCTTCTTGAATTACCTTGCCGAGAGCTTAGCCATTTTCTTAAAGTCAAACACGATGATACCTAAACAGATTTACTGCAGTCACTTTTCACTGCTTAAAAGCAGAAGTTTGGTGTGTTTTTTTTTTCCTCTCCCTTTTTAACAGGGACCACACTTTGGGCATCAAGGAACCTGTGTTTTCTTGGCAGGGATGCCTACCATTTTTTAAGGGAATCATTTGGAAAGACATTCCCCCAACATTCCCATTTACGTGAGTTTGTTGACGTGAACACAGAGTGGACAAACCCTCCAAAATGTTGTGATACACACAACCCAATATATTGCACTGCTCTGGAGGAGAATCATTTGTCATATAAACATTTATTAGAGGCTCGGCACCCGTGGCACAGTAGTTACAGCACCAGTCACATACACCCACGCTGGTGGGCTCAAACCCGGCCCAGGCCAACTAAACAATGACAACTGCAACAAAAAAACAGCCGGGCCTTTTGGCGGCGCCTGTAGTCCCAGCTACTTGGGAGGCTGAGGCAAGAGAATCACTTAAGCCCAAGAGTTGGAAGTTGCTGTCAGCCGTGATGCCACAGCACTCTACCCACTCTACCCACAGCAACATAGTGAGACTCTGTGTCAAAAAAACAAAAATAAACAAACATTTATTAGAACGACCACAGGAAGCAGCCCTGGAGAAGCGATGATGTTCAGTCAGGGCCACACATCTGGAAGGAGGGGGGCCCAGAGTTGGGCGGGTGTCCCGCTTTGTGCCTGTTGGGGGTGGGACAGCGTCAGAGGTGTCATCTGGTGAGTCATGGATGCGGGGCTCCAGTACCATCGCCACCACCGCCATCCTCATCATTCGCCTTTACATGAAAAGAAGCAGGTGCACAGAGGCGCAGGAGCTCCCCGGGGTGCCCAGCTCAGGATTCCTCGGACGCACTTCTGCCTGAGTCATCTTCCCAATCACGGCATCATCCCACTTTTCGCGTCATGTGTGGATTTCTTCTTCCCTTTCTGATGTGGTTGGCCAGACTTGGAAACTGTTACTAGGTGAATTCATGAAAGACACGGGTTCTTAGTTGGGCAGGGCCACCATCACAAAGAACCACAGGCTGGGCGGTTTCCACGGCAGAACTGTCCTCTCCCACGGTCTGGCAGCCTGAGAGGGAGGTGGTAGCAGCGCTGGTTTCCTGGACGCCTCTCTCTCCTCTGCCACCAAGAGGTCTTCTCTCGGTCTGTGTGTGTCCGAGTTGCCTTCTTATAAGGACGCCAGATTGGACTGGAGCCCACTTGTGTGACCTTTGACCATCATCACCTGTCTGCAATCACGGCCACAGTCTGAGGTGCTGGGGCTCAGGGCTTCAGGGTTCTAATTTTGGCGGACATGATCCAGCCCAGAACACATAATATACATTTTTTTCTGGTGGGAAACCTACACATAAAAACCCCAATTAGGTACAAACATGCACAGTCCTGGAGGCATACATCTTTAGTCTCTATCAGGTGCGCCTGACATAACCAGCCGACCTTGCTCGCCAGACCCTCTCAGACCGTGCTCCGGAGGAGAACACGCAGTTCCCGCACAGGGCCGCTCTGCACTCCACCCTGGAGCTGAGAACCCGGCCCACGGTCCCCCGTGACCAACACGGAGCCCAGAGGGGCTTGTGGCATTCACCACGGAGCATCACAACAGAAAGAACACATTGGACTTTTAAAATAAAAAGGCAGAGACCCAGAGTCCCTGGAAGGGGGCAATTTATGCAAAAGGCCTTTTTCCTTTCACCCCTACTTCCTCCTTGTAAGGCAGGACAGGTGAGGACAGCTCTGCAGGGCCTGTCTTAGTTTGGTTTGTTTTTACATAGAAGGGCGAGTTGGACAGGAGTGTGGGTCCTGTGCCGAGTGTGGGCCCTGAGCCCCCTGGGCAGGCGTGGCGGCCCTGGCCCCGCCTGCCACCTGGCAGTGGTGGGCACACCTTGGGCATTCAGGAACCTGCATTAGCTTGGCAGGGACCCTATTTAGGTCCCGAGGCCAGCTTCTAGAAGCCGGACAGGGAGACAAGGACTCATCTCTGTCTTCTAGCTTTGTTCGAGGACTGAGGGGAGAGACCCAGAGGTAGATTAGATAGCCCTGAATTTCTATTAGCCTCTGTGCTAATGAATGAGGCAAAGAATTCATTCCACCAAAAACACACACACACTCAAGCAATGGACAGACACAATGGGGACGGCATTGTCCGTGGTACCGGCGTCATGCGGGGACAGCAGGCACAATGGTGGACACTGTGTGTTCGGTACCAGGGTGCTGAGCAGCCCTGCAGGTGTCGTCCCATTCAGGGCTGCACGGAGGCACGGCCACCAGCCCACTCAGGGAGAGAACAGGACCGCTGGCCGCTGCCGTACAGTGGAGAGCAGAGCAGGACCCTTTTTCCTCTTTGGGGACAGGTCTTTTGTCAGTTTTCCGTTTCTAAAGTGGCATTAAAGCTGCCCCAGTCAACTCAGAGCGACCTGTCTGGCTTCCTTATTACCTTCTCAAAGGAGGAGACGCGGATGCTGTGGGGACCAGAGGAAATTTAGGGACCCTCTTTCTGGAAAAATACACACTCACACATAATTAGGCACCCAAATTCAGGGCAGTTGGAGCCGATCTTCTTCCCTTCCACAAAGCCCATCGTCATGGATCTGGGGCGAGAACCTTTGTTTTAAAGCAAGATTTTTTAAAGTACTAGGTTCCAACTATTACTGGGTCATGAAATCAGCTTAGAAGGGAATGATTATTTATTTATCCTAATATAAGAGAATACAATGGAAAATCTTAGAGTATATTGGAGGAAGAGTTTTACGAAACTTTGAAAACAATTTCTGTCCACATCTGGATGTGCACTAGGCCCAGTGCTCGCTGTCCTGGTCACTAATGTTCTAGAAGCTTTACCCCACCCCCACCGCCAGGCTCCCGTCTGCCTGTTCAGCTGAGAACTGCCTGTGTTTTAAGGCAGCCACCAGCCTCATTTCTGAAGAATGGCCCTTAGAGGTGACAACACCCGGCCACTTGCTCAGCTCTGAGGCTGAATTCTCTCTATGCCACTTCTTTGGAATCCATCCAATGATCATGGTTTCAAAGTTATCATTTAGTCAGTGCCAATTCAGTGTCAGCCGCTGAAGACTGTGCAGAGTCACTATTTCTAACCCTCACATAACACTACAAGGAAGACCTTACCGTCACCATTATCGTTATTCCAACTTTACAAGTGAGGAAGGCGAGGCTTTTAGAGAAACCCTGACTCCCGCTCTCTGGTTGGAGGTACCTGGTTGGGGGCACAATGGGGTCAAAAGACCACGTCCTGTGGAGCTGCCTGAAGATCCCCCTAGGCTGTCCACTAACCTTGCATCACTGAACCTTCATTTCTTTAATCCCTAAAGTCACGACAAACTTGCCTGTTTCAAAGCTGTAAGCATCAGTGGAGATAATGCATGCATAAAAAGCCCTGAGGTGTGTAAAGTGCAGGCATTTCTGTGTAATGTCCACTACCTCAGCAACATGCTAAGACCCTGGAAAGCAGGACCCTGACCACATCCTTCCCCCTCTCGCCTACCCCCATCACACCCTTCAGTTGCACATTAATTACTTGCCGATTGTTTGCTGCTTAAGGGCAACAATGCTTATTACTCCCTCTGTCTAGCATAACCCTGGCAGAGCTTGTAAAAGTGTCCTTAATTAACGTGCAGAAGACTCCATAACATTTGTCCTAAGAGAGTGGAGCCTTAATGTAGAAAGGCCCAAAGCAAAAAAAAAAAAAAATAGCTGCATTTAGCCATCAAACAAGAGTGTCCAAGTTCAGAAGAAAGTTAGCTGGCTTGTGGACACTGGTAGCAGGATGCCATTCTCAGGTCACTGATGCCATCATTTTAAGTGGCATATGATCACATCAATGCAGGGGAGGTTGATATGTGGGTCATGTACCTGAAAATCGCAAGCCTTTTTCTTTTTTGCAGTAATTCAGAAGCTTATGTAGTTTGTCCTTAAAGCAAAAAAACATTAGTTTGAGCTGCTCCTGCTCTGGATGAGGTAGTCAGCTGCAAGAAAGCTAAATTTACAGGGTGCTGAGGACAACCGACTAAGTCACAGGCCCTCTCCCAGGATCTCTGGGCTCAATACTTTCTTAATTTATTTATTTTTTGAGACAGAGTCTCAAGCTATCACCCTGGATAGAGTGCCGTGGCATCACAGCTCACAGCAACCTCCAATTCCTGGGCTCAAGCAAGTCTCTTGCCTCTGCCTCCCAAGTAGCTGGGACTACAGGCGCCCGCCACAACGCCCGGCCATTTTTTTTTTTTTTTTTGGTCGCAGCCGTCATTGTTGTTTGGCAGGCCCGGGCTGGATTCGAACCTGCCCGCTCAGGTGTACGTGGCTAGCGCCTTTGCCCTCTGAACCACAGGCGCCGAGCCAATACTTTCTTAATTATTCAAAATTTTAGCCACAAATGACAATCAACTAGCTAAGTTCTGGTGGGTTTCAGCATCTACTTGAGGGTGGGGAGAGTTACCATGCTCCATGTCATCCATGAGAATAAATGTGTCACACAGACATGCATGTGAAGTCTGCAGGCACTCCATTTGCAGGACACTGCAATCCAGCCTGTCAATCCTATGCCATCGTACAGAACTGAGTTGTGAACGAGCTTAGGGTAAGCTCGCTGGTAAGTCCAGACAGGTTGGAAGCATGTCTACTGGAGATGGGTTTTGGGCCAGTTAGTCATCTGAGCTACAGATACAAGGCCAAACAACAAATAACTCTCAAAGTTGCTTTTCTTCTTGGGTGTATTTTACAGCAGGCTCTTGACTAGTCCCTTTGCACCTTTGACAGGCCAGTGTTGTTCTGTCCATTTGACCTACTCCTAAACCACAGAAAAAACACACTCAAGTACAAAAAGCTTCGAGTTCCCCTGCCATCATAATCAGTACTCATATCTTTGCAGTAACTATCTCCAACCGGAAGATTTTAATGGCAATAAACAACTGATACTAATGTTGTTAAAATACTTTTTGTTGACACGTAAAGGAACATTTTCAGTTTTATTTTTTTCCCCCTGCTGTTGCCATGTATTATTCTGAGGCCAATGGAATTCTTTGTCCAATGCGGGCCCAGACCACGGCTGTATTTCTGCTTTATCTTTCAGAACAGGTCTGTACCAAGTGGGGCTCTAAAAAAAGGGGGTGGGGGTGCTTATAAGTTTACATTTGGGAAAGTAAGAGAGAGAGGGAGGTTTTAAGTGGTTTGAGGTGACCTTTAGGCTATTCTGAGTGAGCCCAGCTGCTCCTCAGAAGCTAACTATGGCTGGAGGAGCCCAAGAGGTGCTGAGAAACAGGCCCGCTTCGCCTGGGGGAGAACAATGCCCAGCTCAGACACAACGGCTGCCTCTTATTTTCCACTGACTCTGACAGTAAGATGGAAAGGACCCAGGGGCTGCCTGGCAAGGCCCCCAGAGCCTGAGAGTGAACGTTAGCTCTGCAGCTACAGATATGCAAATCGCCCGGAGGGCCCCAGCAGCCTGGGAAAGCCCTGGGTGTGGCTGATGGAGCCCTATTTCCTGTCCTTGCAGGAACTCTGGTTCCAAACTGTGTCATTCTCCACTTCTCCAAGCTGAGGCTGGCTTTTGGGCAATTCAGATACAAAACAGCTACTGAAAAAAAGGACAATCTTCACTACCCAGAAATTCTAGAGAGTATGCTTCAATAATGTCAAAAATATTTAGACTCTCAGTTGCATGGGTCATATCACAGAACTGGCACGGATGTGCAATATATTTGTAATTGCTTAAATACACGATAAAAAACACGAATCTCCCTCTAGCATCCTTCACGTCACTTTTCTCTTGCAGCACAAGATTCTGGAACTTTGATTTATTACCACCACTTATTATTAAAGAGTTTGTAACCTAAACAAGAGCAAGACCCCGTCTCTACTAAAAATAGAAAACTTAGCAGGGCATTGTGGTGGGCATTTGTAGTCACAGCTACTCAGGAAGCTGAAGCAAGAGGATCGCTTGAGCCCAACAGTTTGAGGCCGCTGTGAGTGAGGCTGATGCCATGGCACTCTAGCCTCAGCAAGTGAGACCTTGTCTCTGAAAAGTCTGTAGCTTGCTCTATTCTACATTTTAATTTTTTAAGATCATAGACCTGAATTAATGTTATTGGCAGATTTATACTTAGGACTAAAATGGTTTATAGCCAGCCCCTGGTCCCACTGGAGAAGTCTAAATTCTCGTTCCAGCCACCACACCTGTCTTACCACTCTGCCTTGGGCAAATGGCCTACCTCCCCAGGTAAACACTGGCCTAACTCACAGGGCGTGGTATGGATTAACTCATAAGTACTTATTAACAAACAAAAATGCTGAATTCTGAAATGTTGAGCTTCCTGACTCCCAAGGAAACATGGTGAAACACGTCCGATGGGATGAGTTTTCTATTATAAACTGTCATGTGTATTCTCCAAAACTATTAAGTTTACAGCCTTCTTAGGTTTCGGCCATTCAGCCTACACCCAAGTGCAAGTCTCCTGAACTGAGGCTGACAATTACGGGGTGGTTTTGATTTACAGAGGAGGTGAGGCCACGGCAGTACCTGGCTCCTGTCACAGGAAAAGAATCAGGTTTCTCTCATTTGTAATTTTGAAATGGAGCTTTCTGGTCAAAATGCAGAGGTGGAGAGAGGATGGAGGAAATCGCCTGGAGCACAAAGTGCTTCCTGAACAGTATTTTGACTGAGTGCTTCCATCTATTACACATTGGAAACTCCTACGCTGTCCGTTAGTTGCAACTCCAAATCTACCACGACAGATTTATCTAGGAGCTTAGGAAAGACCTGTGAGAAAGGCAGGCTCAGAGGAGCCCACCGTGGAAAAGCCACAGAGGGAATTGCCCATATATATTTGGGTGTGGAATTCTGCCATCTTTGTTCAAGAGAAGAAAATTCCAGTGTGTTCAAGGGCTAAACAAATTAAGAGTAAATTGTTCTGAAGATGTTAGATGTGACAATATTTGAAATTTTGTCACTGTTCTATTCTTTAGTTCATTTAAATTTCATGGAAAACATTCAATTAAGGAGATCCAAATTAAAATTCAAGTCTATGTTGGTCAATCCATAAGACTTACAGACCAACAGAGCCACGAGGAGCATGGGTCTCTGCTGAACTATATAAAATGACTTCAGTAGTCTGAAATGCTTCAAGAATGACCATCCTGTTAGCAGAATCCTAAATTTGTTGACTCCTCTACCAAGAAATTCAATGATAAAGTGCTTACGTTAGACAAAATAGTCCAGAAGGTAATTTATTCATCTATTTCGCCAAATGTAGTTTACTATATCTATAAAGCTGTGGCAAATCTTACCTGTGCTTAAGAAAATACATAAAATTGCTCATTAGAGAGCGAAATTGAATGAATAAGATCTATTCTCACTTTTAAGTGCTTGTTAGTAGAAGTCATTTACATTGTTTTGCTTCCTAATTTAAATTTATTGATGGCTCTTAAAGACACAGAGATGTTCATTGCACAAATCGCTTCAAGAATGCTCATATAGTCTCATCCCCTCTACCTGTCAAATGATTTCTGAAAACCCTTTCCAAAGATAATTAACAAATAATTTTCACTGAACTAAAAACCAAGTTTTGCTACAGTACATAAAGGAAAAATTTCTGTCCCCAGTATCTTTTCCATGGAACACTAACTATGGGGCATTCTTATTTTAAAAAAGAAAATTAAAAAAACTTACTGAACATTCTTTATCAGTTGGTTTTACCTTTGGGAATTATTTTGGTTGTAGTCCTAAAGAGTTGATTCAAATTATTCACTGAAGAGTTCATTTAAACTGGAAGCTCTGCCTCCTTAAAATACATCTCCAAACTGTCCACTTTCCTCATTAACACCCACTACCTTGACCTGGTACACCAGCCTCACAAATGAAGTTCCCGACTCCCCTTCACAAGCCATTTGTTTTCTATAGTAGCCATAATGATTTTTTTAAAAAATGTGATTATCATTTTCCTGCATAAGACCCTTCTAAGACATTCTACAGGACTTACAATGAAATCCAAACCCTAAACCAGGGCCATTCAAGCCCTACCTAATCTATCCCCTGCCTCCAACTCTTTTGGGCAGACAGGCTCCCTACCGCTCCTTATTCCAAGCTCATTCCCAAATCAAGGTTTCTCTGTATTTGCTGTTCCTTTTGTCTAGAACATTCTCCAGCCAGGGCAGTCCCTTCTAGAGAGTTCTTTCCTGGTCACTCTATTCCCTTAGTTAATACATAGTCTTCCTTGCTCTGCAAACATTTTATTTGTAATCTATCATCCATCTCATCCCATTAGAATACAAGCTCCATGACAGCAGGGGTCTAGTCTGTGTTTTGTTTTTCTGTTTTCATTTCTATATTCCCAGCACAGCACATAGTCCCAATGTTTGTTGATGAATGTTAATTACACTAGCATAACGGTTAAGAACCTGGGCTTTGGAGTTAGATCAGTCTGGGTTCAAATTCCAGGTTGGCAATGTATCTGACTTATTTTGGTTAAGCTTGTCTTTCGAAAGACTCAATTTCTTTATAAAAAATTTTTTTGGTAGGGCAAAAAAAAAAAAAAAAAAATCCAAATTTAAATGAGGCAACTGCACTCAACTTTTCTTAGCCAGAGTTCAGATTGTTCTAGGCTCTAAGTCAACCAACTTTATCTTAACTCCTGAATTTAAGATCCATTAAGAAGGGGTGAAGGGAAATATATATAAACACAAGACCCTTCAAATCTTCCCTACAGAGTAATTTTCTTTCAAAGAACTAACAGTGCAGTATTTCATGAATGCGTATGTAGGCTCTGAAGCCAGACTGCCTGGGTTCAAATCTTACCCTTCCTGCTGGCCTGTTACGCTCTGGCTTCAGCCTCCCCAGGGAAGAACGGCATTAGCACCTCATCACTTGATCCACACCAAGCACACAGTCCACACCACTTAGCACCAAACTGAATTGAAAATACTTGTTACTTAAAAGAATTCCACTGGAAGAAAACAGAATGACTTTAAAGCCATGATAACAGATGAATCCCAGATAATGCACATAGCAGGCTGCTGACCACAAGTGATGCCTTGACTTTGAAGATCGTCATTGCCCTTATTCTAATAGGAACAGAGTCCTGTTGTAGTCTTCACTTACAAAGGTTCATGGGAAAATTTATGGTACTATAAGGAACTTTAGAAAAAGGCCCTTTTAGTACTCATTTTCCTAAACAAATTCTCCCTACTAAACTTTTATTTAAGGGTTAAAAAGCCCTTTACTAATCTCAATATTTAAGTTCCCTGTCCTTTATGCAGATCTAGACTTCCTTTTCACATTCAAAGAATTCCATTTCAGAAGACATTCTCCTAAAGGCACTTCCTCCAAAGCATACCATGACTAGTAACTTTCAGGAGGTAAGAGTAACACGGATGAGCAAAAACAATCACAGGTTCCTTTTCCGAATCATGATGGTAGTTAATTCATCACGTGGGGAGATGAATTCACTATATCTCCCTGTCTGGAAGGAACTGGGACTGTCTTGCAGCACCCTGGGTGGGGGTGGACGGCACGGCTGTCCTGGGGGGAGGGGAGAAGGGCGGCAACACGCACAGAACCACCTGGTCCACATCTCTTCCTCCTCTTCCTTTTAACTGGATGGAAATGCGGCTTTGCATCTGTTCAGGTGACATAAAAAGGTAAAAACAGTAGATCTCAAATTCTACCTTAAATATCAGAGGTCATAACGAGGTCCACAAATCAGTAGCCGTCAAGACTATGCGTGCGCGCGTACGTGCTTAAGTGGGTCTGTTTTAATCCCACATGGGTTTTTCCACACACTGGTTTCTGGCATCCAGCGCTGGTCTGCAGGACACCAGAGTGCCTTTGTGTCCCTTGCTGACACTAAGGCATTGTGTTTTTCTACCCATTAACCAAGGATAAATGACCTAGATATCGTGCCTATTAAAGCCTCATTTTTCTTTTGCCCTTTTGTTCTTCAGGGTACCACATTATCACGCACTGCACACATTTCTAAGTGTCCTCAGTCTCAGATGCCCTTTTGAGAGAGTAATAGGGGGGTTTTGTGTGCCTTTCTGTTGAGATATCTGGAGTGGAATTATGTGAAGGTAATTCAAGGTTTTCCTTCCTGTCTAGTCTCTAAGATAGTCACTTTAATGTGTTGCTAAAAGCTAATCTTGTAAGAGGGGATATATCAAGAAACTATACAAAAGCCAGAATGCTGTATTTGCATCTATTGCGAATACAAAAAATAGAGTGAACACTAGTTTCCTACATACTACATTCTATAATTACATCTCTGCATATCATGGGTCACTTTTATTAAAAGCATCATTACTACAGTTGGCAGCAATTTACATTTTATCTTACATGATAGCAGTTTTCAAAGAAAAAAATAAAAGGACATCACAACAAAGAAAAACAATACATTTACAAAGTCATGTCTGTAAACTTCAAGGCTAGTTTAGAGCTGAGGTAATGCTGTTTTAGCTTTGTGGCTAAAGTAACAAAGTCCTTTAATTTAAAAAAGGTACCTGATTCTCTCTTCTCTCACTCTTTATTTATTCGTCTATTTATTTTGTTTATACCAGTGCATTACAAGACCACAAGACAATGGAACTGTAGTTCTGTCTGGCAAGAACCCTTCCAGTAGGTTAATTTTCCAAAGGGACCCTTCACATTCAACAGCTGCCTTATTATTGCTGCGCCTCAGGACAGAGACGTTCGCACTAGCGTGGAGATTGTCAGAGTGTATGATGTGTGTGTATGCACAAGTGTGGGAACCCCCGTACAGTCAAAAAGGGAAACGAATGAGCAAGTATGATATGTATGGTAAATTTCATCTTGACCTTCACAGCAAAAAAATTAAAAATTAAAATTAAAAAATTAAATATATAACTTCATACTTCCTTTGAGCAGCACTTCCTTCCATTAGTGCCGCTCAGTTACAAATTGCTTTTTATTATAATACCAATGGTACCAAAAGAAAAAAAGAAAAGCAGAGCATTATGTAAGTTTCCTTAAAAAGACATGATCACCTCGCAAATTTCATCTCTCCTAGGGATAATAAATAATGCACTGCACAATACTTAATGACCAAGATACCTTTTGACACACCTGTATAACATGACTTGGACTTCTTTTTTTTTTTTTTTTTTTTGCTACACTATGTTACAGAACAGCTTATAAAACTAGTTATGAACATTAACTGTGAGTGTAAACAGTAGGACTACCACTTGTCAAAAGTTTTAAACACTTGAACTGGAACTGGTACTGGTTACTCATCATTTTCATTGTTTTCTATTTCATCCCCCCCATCGAGCGAGTCCAGCTCTTCACCCTGTGCTATTTCGTCTTCTAAGAGGGAGGACTCTGCAGTCTTATCCAGGCTCTCCTCGGCGTCGCTGCCTTCGAGGGGCTCTCCGTCTTTGAAGGGGCCTCCCTCGGCCTTGTCAGCAGCCTTTTCTTCACTGGAGCCCACGGCATTCTGAAGTCCTGCCAATGCTGGGAACCCAGGCAGCGTCAATCCCCCCAGTCCTGGAGGTAGAAACATGGATGGGTAGAAGAGGCCCGGGGCCACAGTGGACAGGAGGAAAGGGTTGAAGGCCAGCGGGTTGGAGGGCAACCCGGCCGGGGCAGTAGCAGCACCAACACATCCGTGTGCAGAGTCAGCAGCTGAAGCAGCATCTGTGCTTTTCTCAGAGTCTTTGTTCTCGTCTCCGTTGTCATTTCCCTTCTCTTCTACTTTCGAAGTGCTGTCCTCTGGTTCTCCCTGACCAGGAGCAGTAGTGGTGTTTCCAGCAGCAGCTGACAGAGGGCTGTTGAGCAGCCCGCCCAGGCCGAACACGCTGGGCAGGCCGGCCATCCCCGGCAGCATCAGGGGCAGCACGGCAGCAGGGCTCTTAGCGTCGCCTCCGGCAGCGGCAGCTGTTGCCAGTCCTGGAGGGAAGCCCATGAGGCCCGCCAGCTGGAGAGACTGGAGATTCTGGAGATTCTGAAGGCTCGTCAGGTCCATTCCTGCAAACAGGCTGTTCACCAACAGAGGGTTGATCCCTGACGTGGAGGCGACAGCAGCAGCAGCTGCGGCCGCTCTGGCGATTTCACTTTTGGGCCTTCTTCCTCTTCTGCTCGCTCCTTCTCCCCTCACCACAGGCCCAGTGAGAAGACGGTCAAACATGGACTCGGGAACAAAACCCTGAAGGGAAACGAACGGGCGGCAAACAATGACTGTAAAGGCTGTGCAAGGAAATGTCATTTCGGTGTGGACTTCTGTGACGAACTGAAGACCGACACGCTACATGGAAATGTCTCAGAAATTACTCCCAGTCTAAAAGCTCAGGGACTAATCATGAAGGCAAAAGTACGTTAGCTCCCCTGGATCAGGCTGAACTGCAGAAAAATTTCTAATGGCTACTCTATCAGAGAGGTCAGTGCTGAGGTGACTGTGTCCACAACTAACTCCAGAAATAACACATCAGAAAGTACAGGGTATAGAAACGGATCAAACCATCCCCTGGTCCACCTGGAATAGGTACAATTGTATTTGTCAATTAAACAAGTGTCTCTTAGTAAAAGATTTTCTATGAGAGAAAAAGAGAAAAAATTATAAGAGCATAATTTTATAACCTAAGAAAATACGCAGTTTTCCCTCATATTAATCTGAATAAAGATTAAGAAAAAAGACAATATGCAGTTTTATACATTAAGTACAGGATGTTTTCATACACTCCATAACAGGTTATTTTGCAGATTTCAAATATATGCAAGAAGAGAAAAAAGTAACTGATAAACATGAGAAATTTAATGAACTAAAATTATATTTAGAACTGGCAGGCGTAGTGGCTCATGCTTATGATCCCAGCACTCTGGGAGGCCGAGGTAGGATGATCCTTTGAGCTTAGGAGTTAGACCGAGAGTGAGACCCTGTCTCTACTAAAACTAGAAAAATTAGCCAGTTGTTGTGGCAGGTGCCTAGAGTCTCAGCTACTCAGGAGGCTGGGGCAGGAAGAGCCTGAGCTCAGAAGGCTAAGGTTATATTAAGGTTACAGTGAGGTGTGAAGATACCACTGCGCCCTAGCCCAGGCAACAGAGCAAAGCCCTGTCTCAAAATAAACAAACATATGTGTGTGTGTGTCTCTCAAAAATCATAGTAAATCTGAATGATCTCAAGTATCATAAATTTATTCCATTCCACAGATAGGCTGCTAAATAGGCTTACTTCGGGTGTTCCCACCTACAGTAAGTTCTCCTCCAAAGACTGTGAATGTGTATTTCTATACAATCCTTTTAAATTGGTGCTGACAAATGAATTCACTTTGGACTAATGATGTATTGATGTTAAGAAAGGATGATGTATTAATGTTGCATGATATATGAAAATGATGTATTAATTCTTCCATTCTAAGAATAAGTTATAATTGAATAATTAATGGCAAAATTTTTTTTTTTTTTAAACAGTTTTGGGCTCGGCGCCTGTGGCTCAACAGGGTAAGGTACCAGCCACGTATACTTGAGCTGGCGGGTTCGAATCCAGCCCGGGCCCGCCAAACGACAATGACGGCTGCTACCAAAAAATGGCCAGGCGTTGTGGCGGGTGCTTGTAGTCCCAACTACTTGGGAGGAAGAGGCAGGAGACTCGCTTGAGCCCAGGAATTGGAGGTTGCTGTGAGCTGTGATGCCACGGCACTCTACCCAGGGTGACAGCTTGAGGATCTGTCTCAAAAAAACAAAACAAAACAGTTTTGTAGGGCGGCGCCTGTGGCTCAAAGGAATAGGGCACCGGCCCCATATGCCGGAGGTGGCGGGTTCAAACCCAGCCCCGGCCAAAAACTGCAAAAAAACCAAACAAACAAAAAAAAGAACAGTTTTGTATAGATACCTTTCTTGACAGAAATGAGGTTTGTACTTACAGACTGCTTAACTATATCAGTCCAGTCAGGAGCGACGGCAAACTCAGGATTTTCTTCTAGCCACCTGGGCAGATCCTTCATCGGAGGCGCCATAGCTCCACCCATCTGGGTAGAGGCATTTGACAAGTGATTAAAGGATGCGGGACGCCTTCCCTCCCACCTCTCCTCCCTTTCCACACACACACACACACACAACTCTGGAAGACACATGATTCTTTCTACTGATAAAAGATGGCAGGATAAAATACTTCTTTCTGGGATAAGAAACCACACAGAGATCCATTCTCTTCCCCAACGTTTACCTTTTTCCCATTTCGTTTATTGACAACAGGCACCCTTTCTTCTCCTGTCAAAGTATTTATATCCAATTTATTAGGGTTTCGACATCTATGTCGTTTCTGTTTCGGTTTCTGAAACGAGGAAAACAGCACATCTGCATTCTTCTGCAAAAGAAAAAATGTATTTAATAGAACTGTAGTTAGTATTTACGTTTTCACATATAAATGTCAAAGATAACTCTCAGGTTGCCTTTGATTCTTATGTGAGTTTCAAGAATCATTGAAATTTTTAGAAACCACCCTCTTGTTTGAAAGAACCTCCCCTTCCCTTTTACCCCTGTCCATGAAGGAACAAAACAAACACAGAAGTTGAGAATTTACTTTTCCTTTTATCCGTAACTTCATTTAATGTTTTCCCTCCACTGTTTAAGTCGTGCTATTTTTAAAGGAAACCTTTACTATTATCATTCTAGTCAGCGGCTTGAACGAACAGAGATGATATCCCATCTGACAACATCAGACTGTGATGAGAACCAACCAAGGGATGAGAGGATCACTCAGGGGCTGTGGGGTGGCCCATTCTGAGTGGCAAGAACACTAGGCTGGACTGATACAATAAAATGTAAAGCCTACTTTCACATTTTTAAAAATTCAATTACATAAACATAGGAAGCAGAAGATTTGCATAGCCAGCTAGCATTTGGGGATAGTAATTGTCTAATGTTTAATTTAGCATAAGGTACAAACATTAGCTGGCTGAAAAAGCAGCTAATAAAATCGTGGGCTCCATTAACCAGTCAAATCTCTAGAAGTAATGGCTTCACAGCACTCTGGGCTGGAGGGCCTGGTCTGGGGACCAGTGAAAGCTCTGGGATCTAGAGAATGACCCCAATACTGAGACCACCTGGAAACCATGGTGTGCCATGAATAACTGAAGAAATCACCTGTATTTGTGGGAGAAGGAAAAGTAAGGTGATACATAATAGATATCCTCAAACAACTATAAGGCTGTCTGCAGGAGGACGGACCTGAAGCTAGTTTCTCTAATATAGAAGATCCAACAACAAAAAACTGGGAAATGCTTGAGACCAGGAGACAATCATTCAAAAGGCAGAGAGACAGCTGTCAGGATTTCCACACCAGGTAGCAGCGAAGAGGACTGGCCCAGCAAGTCTCCTTCCAACTCTGAACTCTCCAGTACTTACTGGTACATAACTTGGCATGTCAACAGTGTAAGTAGGATGCAGCTTCAGCCATTCGACTAAATCTTTATTTTTAGGAGCATCTTCCCCCACCAGCCGAGTCCCATCTTCAAGATTTATAACAGGGATCCGCGTGTCTGGGTCCAGCTGTCCAGGAGAAGGAATGTTTCTTATTGGCGGGGTCTCTATATCTTCTTCAAAAGCTTTGGTCACCTCAGCATCCTCCTGCAGAAAATTGACAATGGTCTGAATTCTCACATGAAGACAGAGATTTCGACCGCGTCCTAGTCCAAGAAAATGCCATCCTAGCGTGACATAACACTATCTTTGATTAAAAAGGGGAAAAAAACATTACTCGAAACTGGGTCGTTTGGGGGATAGCTATTAAATCAGAAGAGCAAACTTTTATATCATTCTTTACAGCATAGAATTAGTAATTAGGTAGAAAATTCACAGTCCATCAAGGCTCTATGTTTTGAAATCCCAACAAAGCCACCAGGAATTCAACAGAGGTGGTACAGTCTGAGCCAGATGTGCACAAAGGAAGCCTCTTGATCTCTCCTGGGGATTCCTGAATAACATCAATAAAGGTAAATTATACTAAAAGAATATTCCAAAATCCCATTTATAAGTAACTTATTGGCACTTTGTGCACAATATGATTTTGTTGATGATGTGACATTTTTTGTTAGGTATGTGTTCTGCAAGAACAACCTCAACTGGACCCTGGTCTATACCTTCATCTAGCTGCTAGCTGCCCATAAACTCTGTTGTTTCAAACCTTAGACACCCACTTCATCGACATGGACACGCCAGGCTCAAGCCTTTCTCACTTCCCACTGGGTTATTGCAGTCTTCCCTAGTGGCCTTCCTGATGCCAGCCTCACCCTCTCCAACTCAACATCCAATGCTGTCACGCTGGAGTCGGTTTTCTATAACACAGCTTTTCCCAGTTCAAAAACTTAAGTCACCATCACTCCTTTGTTAATCGGGTTCCTATCACTTTGAGGATAAAATCCAAGTTCTTTAGCATGGCCATCAAAGCCCTCCACGATTTGCATCCTGCCTCATCTCCAAGCTCACCTCTGCTGAAGCTTACCTCCTCAGCAAACTCCCCAGCCGGGAACCTTCAGTTCGCTGAACATGAGGGGCTCTCTCTTGCCTCAGTCCTTCTGCACATGCTCTCTGCCCATGCTTTTCAAATGACTAACTCCTACATGAACTTCTAATCTTTTCTAAAGCATGGCCCTATCTAGGAAAACTTCCTCACTTGCTTCTGCCCATATCCTCCCCCTCTACTCCAGCCTTTCTTTGGGTTCACAAAGTACCCCAGGCATGCCTGGATTATGGCACACACAACTATGATACATTGTTATTTATCTGTCACCCCACTCTCTTAAACAGTGAGTTCTCCAATGCAAGCACCTGTCAGGACTTTACTCTTTGAATCTCAAGTGCTTGGGTCAGGGAACAGGGCCAGTTTCCAACGAACCCTCACTTTTCATGGCAGCATAAAAAGGATCCCCAGTTAGAGTGCTAATGTAACACAAGCTTAGAAAGGACCTGTCCTGTCCCAGGCAGGGAACACTCCTGACCTTCACGCACTCCTCTGGTGATTTACAAATCAGTCGGCTTTCTCCCTGTATGTTATGTGCGTGATCATCACCCTCCACACCACCACACGGGGATTCCCAATGTTTCAAAATTTGACAATTAAAAAAGAAAAGACTTAAGGGCGATGCCTGTGGCTCAACGGAGTAGGGCACTGGCCCCATATGCCGGAGGCGGTAGGTTCAAACCCAACCCCAGCCAAAAACTGCAAAAAAAAGAAAAAAAGAAAAGACTTAAATATGTATTCTCTAACATCTATTAGGAGCTCTCCCAGGCTTCAGCCTGGTTGCTAAATGAGCTTTAGAAAAAGAAAAATACCAGTAACTTCATAACAACAACTTAAAATAGTGAAATGAGTACAGTCGGACTCAAATCTAATCCAGGAGGAGCAGGTGCACCAGGAAAATAGCATCAGGGCTGCACTATTAATTTCTAATATGAGGGCCACAGACAAGTATATGTCAGGATCCAAATATTAAACATGATATAAATAAAAAGAAGTTTCAGCTGCAAGAATCCCCCGATTTATTGAAGTTTACAGAGAAAGGCTTTTGTAGTCAACAGAATCTATCAGAGGTAGGACAGTCTCAAGGACAGCTAATCACCAGTAGTATAAATGAGGGCCACACCCCTGGAAGTGGCATCTGAGTTTACAGAATATACAGCAGTCACACAGCTGGTCCCTTAGTAAGTAAATTTCTATACCATTCTAAAAAGAATCGTATGATCAACAACAAGTTTGTAGTATGACCATTCTTATGACTGATGCCTTAGTAATCAACCTGGAAAATTTACTCTTCACCACGTAGATGATTCTGTTTTTATCGGACTCCGCCAGAGGGCAAACACATTTCAGTGGATTGTATTTTGCCATTCCTGAACTCTAATGCAATAAAATTTAAGTTATTAAGGTTTTTTTGGGTTCGAGAAATAGAAAATGAGAAAATAGGAGTGGAATAGGAAAAATATGTTGAAAGAAACAGTTGTCTTCCCTCAATCTAGAATTTCAGTATTTCCCAAATCGTGTCCTGCTGCCCACAGGAAGGCCCACTGTGGCCCAGTGCCGGCGAGGTTTCCCGCAGTGCCAGCTCCTCACAGCACAGATAAGCTCAGGGCCTGGGGTCAGGACATCTATTGCTAATTAACCCTTTAAAAAGACAGCACATGGAACTGTTCTTTGGGATAAAATCCTTGCCATTGGTAAGTCAGACACCACATTTTTAGGTGGTATGACTGAAACAGATTGGGAAAGAAAATCATTTTTATTACACTGTATTCATTTCCTTTGAATTGAAAAGGGAAAAGTCAAAATCCATTAGTCTACAATTTCATTCAAACCTAAACTAGCAAAGATGAAGCTCAGATTTTTAAAACATCTGTTTATGGAGGTGGAATTTGCAGTCATTAGCTTTGTACATGAACACAAATCTTAGGTCTGACACTAAACATTTATGCTAATCTAGGAAACATAGGCCCCATAACATACCAATAATTTTAAGTGCAGAAGCTTTTCCACCTCAAGAATTCAGAGATAACAATTCTAGGCTCAAAAGAACATGTGTTTGTTTTGGGCTATTCTTCCAAGAGTAATTGATACAGCAGAATTCAGGAAGAATAAATCCTTAAGCTACACTTCGTTCAGGCCGAGTGACCTTTATCAGAGATCAACACAATTTTCCAGCTCTGAACTGTAACTGTGTTTATTGTAATGCTATTTCTTCAGTGGAAGAAGTCAGCTTTCATAGTACACTGCTGACAGGAACACAGCCTAGCATGGACCACAACGTGGGGCCCCTGGCTATCAACATGGGCATGCGCAGTCCAACTGAGCCCCCAACTTACTGCACTCAATGACGTCCGTTTGTGGCTCATGAAAAGCAGATCAAGGCCCTCCACGTTTTTCCTCCTGCCCCGCCTCCTCTTCATGGGAGGCTCTCCATCCACTAGGGAGCCATTAAGCAGATGCCTTGTGGTGGGTGTGCGCGAAAGGCCTGCTTGGAGCAGTTCCATTTGAGTCTTAAAGGCATCAGACACTGGTGTTGAGACATTAGGCAAGATAAACTTTGAAGTAAGAGATGAAAAATTTGAGGTAGAACTTGTTGCCTCTCTTGAGGCCTTTGATAAATCTACAACTTTTTCTTGTCCATTTTCTGAGACCACCTGAGACTCTCGAAGCTGGGCAACCATCTCCATGAGATTTCGCCTCTTGGCAGCTCTTTCAGCCTCAATTTCAATTTTTCTCCTCCTCCTTCTCCGCTGGCGAGGGATGGAGAGGTTGAGGGCATCTTCCTATTGAAAAATTCCAACAGAACACAGTTGCAGTGAGCAAAAACTGTATCTGCTTTACGGGCTAGCTTTCAGAAATATGAACTTTGAGGGATTAAACATTCAGGACTGGTGCATGGAGCTGAGGAAGCAGCAGTCATCTTATTTCTAAAGAGCCCCGTGAAACACAAGCTCCTAAACTGAGTAACGATTTAGAGCTTCCCTTTAAACTGCAGAGAGGATCCGCTCTCACTTACCTTTGACAACCGGGGAGAAGCAGAGATGTCCTCACCCCCACTGATGCTAGCCTGGCCAACCACTGAGAGCTCAGCAAAGCTCCTTTTCTGCAGGGGACTGTCCATGGTGGTGGGCGTGTAACCAGGGATGAGGCCCTGGAAATCAAACATCTGGCGCCTATTTACTGGCCATTTGCCTTTCAACACTGCTTCACAGATGTTGTCTAATCGGTTTATCATTACTCTATCCTGGAGGGAGAAGAAAAGTCACAGCAAATTGTAACAAAACCTGGTTAAAATTACTAGATAAACATATCCATCAGGATACAAAAGAGCATAAAATGCCTAAAAGTCGATTGGAGGGCAAAATGTAAAAGAAAACAAGGTAAAACGCCAAACAAGAAAGTAAATAAACGAAATTCCCCCTAATGGCATTGCTCTAGAAGAAAGTCCTAGGTGGCTCCATCACAGCAAACTTACTATTTTTCAATTACAAACAATGAACTACATAAAACAGAAAATCGTACTAAATTAACTACAGCCTTTAAAATACCCTCATATTTACAAAGCACCTCTTGTTCGAGCTCCATAGAGAACTGTCGTGAACATCAGGGGACGACGATGGAAACCCTGCAGTTAGCATCTTGCTGCCCTGGCCCTTCAGAGCCACAGGCCAGACTGCAATGTCCCAGGAAGTGGGACATCATTAGCGTCACTATTAATAAAGTTCAGCATTATGGAACGAGAACCAACCCAGGAACACCTAATGAATGTCAATTTGCATTCCCCACCTATTATCACTTCAAATTTCATTGAAGCGTGTACATTAAAAAATTCTAATTACAGCTTTAGACGGAGGTTCCATAGATTAAAAGCGCCTGCTACTATAACCTTTGACTAATCTGGGAAACTCCTTTTTCTACTCAAAAAGGAAGATCAGCATAACAGGGGAAATAAATGGATATACACAGAAAAAAAGACGTCTTCGACAGGACAATCTTCAGTTAAAACATTCACCTTGTTTCTTAAACAGGACTAACACTGTGAAAGACCAGCCTTGGGATGGGTCACCTGATACCCGTTTTTTGTGTTGTTTGTTTTAAACCAGACAGCTCTGTTATGGTGACTGGGATGATTATTTCCCCACCCTGAAAAACAGACCCAAATTACATAGGGATTTATTATAAAATTATGCTATTTAGCCAAAAAAGTCATTTCCATTCTGTTTTTGGTTATAAATAACTACATTTGGAATTATCTCATAATGTACTGGAGCAAATGGGTCAACAGCCAAACCTCTCCTGAGTTAAGATGGTAGACTTCCAAATACATGAAATTGTCATAAATCAGAAAGCTTTGATTCAGGTAAAAAAATTTAAAACAAGTTTTAAAAACCCACACATTTTTTTATTGTGCCAAAAGATGAATTCATTTAAGTGATAACCTGTACATCATACTGAACAACACAGGTGTCTAAACAAAAAAGCTCTAGGGAGCCCTTACTTTTTTTTTTTTTTTAATTGTTGGGGATTCATTGAGGGTACAAGAAACCATGTTACACTAGTTGCATTTGTTGGGTAAAGTCCCTCTTACAAAGCCCTTACTTTTTTTTTTGTATCATCTTTCTTATTCTATCATAAATGTATTCTATAATTTTTTTCTTTGGGCATTTCCAGATCATTCTTTAAAAACGTAAGAAAAATCTATAGTCTTCATACACTGTGTTAAAATTCACCTTAAAATTATCTGAAAAATCAAACTATATAGATTTCTTCCACCCTACTCCTTTTTTGGCCAACAAAACAAAAATCAACAAAACAGTAATAAAAAACCTGCCAACCTTAGGCCAAAATGAGAAGGCAAATGTTCTCTCGTGTAGGAGCTGAGCTACTGAAGGATCTCCGTCCTCCATGTAGAATCCATCTCGGGTTTCATCCCTAGCAGTGCTCATGGAAGCATTACTTTCTTCATCAAAATTCTTCCCTCTAGAGATAGCTCCTGCTGAGAAATGAGTTAATGTGCATTACTCACAACCAGAATATCACTGAGACCAGTTTAGGGAGGACACAGTTAAATGTCTGAGTACTCATCAGCTCCATCAGTAGTAGTCACCGAGTATCTACTACTGTGTGACTAGAAAGGTAGAGAGCATCTTACACGCCTGTCATCTAAAGCTCGCAACAACCCTTGAACACAAGAAAGCGTGATTTCCATTTTCCAGATGAAGAAGCAGAGGCTTAGAGAGGCCACATCGCTGGCCATCTAGTGCTGTGTGAGTAAATCTTAGAGGAGCCTAGAAAGCCAACCCAGTCTCAGACCCGAGAACCTATATTCTTGCACCCAGTGGAAAGGGCTAACATTTGGCTAAAGGCGAAAAGTTTCGGCTATAGCAGGCAGTGCAATGTGGCACTTTATTTTTATTTTGTGCCGGTTACAGCAACCTGTGACTTAGAAAACTGGTTATTTTCAGATTCTACTCCTTCTTTTGCTTGTAAATTAAAACAAAATAAATTAAGCACCATTTTTTTAAAGTAATTTGTGGTATTTACTCAATGAATGACCCCCTTCCCTCACATTTAATTGTCCCAAAATGCAGTGCAATCATAAAGTTAACCTCCACCTTTAAACCAGAAGTTGTTACTGTGAGTATACAACTCTTCTTGGAGCTTACACTATTTGAGACTTCATGTTTACATGCCGTAAGGTACCAAACCATCCATCTTAAGTATAACCTGAAATGATCCCTTTACAGAAGAAAATGTACATTAATTACTCTTAAAAAAGAGAAAAACCCTTGGAAACAATGCATCTCACCCTAAGCTGCTGTGAAATTAGGAGGGAGGCCCGGTGGCGAGGCCTTACCTTCAGGCTGCGAAGATTCTTCCGACTTATCATCATCCTCCAGTTTTTCCTCTTCATCTTCTTCGGAACCTTTCTCTGAGATAGACTTGGACCCGGGGTCTGCGTTGACCTCCACACCTTTCAGTTCATTTTTTACGGAGCTGGCCTCGGCCTCGTGCTCGGGCTGCGTGCTCTCCTTCCCCCCACCATCGGTTTCCTCTTCCTCCTCTTTCACCTCGGATTTCTCTTTGGCAGTTGAGTTTTCAGACTCCTCGGTTTTGCCTTCGGCTTGTTCCATTGCCTTTTCATCTTGCATGTGAGCAGATGAGATGACAGGAGGAGCCTGGCCAAATCCAACTGCCAGCGGGTTCAAAGAAGACATGTTCCCTGTCCCTCTGTTCTGAGCGAAGTTCTTATGTGCGTCCAAGAAGGATAACTCAGGGTCGTTGAGGATGTGGTAGTCTGTCCGGCTGACCCCGTGTTTGGCAGCACCAACCAGCAAGTCTCGGTCGTGCCTTCCACATTCCCACCACTCGGGTAGGTCCAAGCTGGGCTGGCAGAGCTTCAGCCTCTCTCCCAGCTGGGGGTGATGAAGAACCTGCTCACGGATCTTCCGCAGCAGCTCAATGCGGTATAGAGTCCTAGAGGCTCGCTCCTCGGTGATGGGCTCAATCATGGAGGAGAGGTCAGGTGGTTCTGTAACACAGAGGCACTTGTGTTTGCTTGGGAAAAACTCACACACTTTCCTTAGTTTTCTCCGCCTCAGCCTTGGACTAGAGAACTTGGTCACTAAAGGTACCTACCATCATCTGGCTTGGTGGGCATTCGGCACACTCGCCGACACATGGCCACAAAACAACTGAAGTATTTCTCCAGACTCTCATCAGACTTTTTATCAAGTCTGGCAAAAGCTCGAAATTGGTTCCAGTCAAACTGCTGTTTCATGGGGTCAAAAATCACCCCAAAAGTGGACACCACACGGTAGAAATCAGCTTCTTCTCTTCTTGTCCACCTGTTAGAAAGATGACGACAGCTTGCATCTTACTCAGGAAAAAAAGGCCGAAAGTTTATTGGGCTTTTGTTCCCTCTTTCCCTCAGACCACAGACATGGTACTTATCTGGGGCTCGAGAGACAGATCACTGTGACGTAGTAGGGCTGTCACTGGTGTTCACCATATTGGTAGGATCACTGTCTCTTTAATAATTTTTTTTTTTCCTCAGCGGGCACTGAGTGTTTATTGGGTGGCTCTTCAGTTCGTTCGTTCATTTGTTTGTTTGTTTTCCAGCCAGGGCCAGCTTTGAACCCGCCACCCTCGGTATATGGAGCCAAGGCCCTACTCCTTGAGCCACAGGCGCTGCCCAGGTTCCCTGGCTCTTGTGGGCCTAGAAGAGTAGAGGGGACTGTACCAGGAATTGAGCAAAAAACCCTCAGGAAACTCACTTTTGCCGTTTCTCAGATATAATAGCTTCCCTTTCTGCCTCCAGAGCTCTCACTTCCTCCCGAGGCCGCCGTCTGCGCCGGTCAGTCTTCATTAGGGCCTCTTGCCTCATCTGTTGCCGTTTATAGCTGCGCTGATAGGCAGTAATGAGCCGGCGCAGACGTGTAGTCAGGGTCGAAGTGTTAGGCCAGTCAAGTTGGCCTAACTCAGCATTACTCTCACTGTGCTTGCCTGGGGAAGTGGAAAGACATTTTTGAAATGTGTAGCTGCAATCTTGCAATACACAGGATTTTCCAACAACACAGGATGACTCATTAACATTCAAATGACAGTGTGGGAAAGGGCATCTCAGAGCCTTTATTTCGAAAATATAAATAAGGGAATAATATTAGTTTGGAAGTTACAAACTATTTCCTTTCTGAGTCCTTAGAGGGGGAAAAATAAGTTTATTTCTCAGTCCTACATAAAGAAACATACTTTACAGCATGAACTACATCATAAGGGTGCTCTCCTATAATGAATACAAAATAGTAATCTTGAACATAAAAAATAATTGCATAATTATAGCCTGAAGATTTTACATAGGTGAAAGGGCAACATTCGAAATAAACCGGCAGTATTTCAGATAAAGACTTAGCAGATGCCCTACTCCTAAGAGATGTATTTTAAAGATGCTTGGATTTTTTTACTAATTAGTGTAAAATACAGATAGATCAATAAACTCAAGTTGAAAACATAGCTCTTACATCAAAAAATTTGATGTAATAAAAACACAACCATAAGCAAGAATTAAAAATTATTCACAAAAGAGACAGCTCAGTGTAGAAGAAATAACATCTGAAGACAGCACCATGGTCAAGTGGCTCAAGACCCTGTGACGTGAGCAGCGACTGCCCAGCACACGTCTGCTCTGCTCTCCCGGCCTTCCTGGGGCCTTACCTGTGGTGTGTATTTCCATGGATTCTTCCTTATCCTCCAGAGGAGAATTTGCAAATTCCTTGAAAGCAAAGCAAGAAACAGAATTACTTTAATTTGGGGTTTCATTTTGCTTTATCTTTCAGAGAAAAGGCCATTATCTATAAAGTTTAACAAGTCTTATATAGGCATATAATATTTTAATGACACTATAAAAGCCAATATACTCAAGTTCTTACATCTATTTCATCTTTGAACGGTGTTCTGGTTGGTTTATATTCTGGGTCTTCGTCTTCTCTATCAAATTCTCCCCTAGGTAGAACAACAACAAAATGTGTTTAAGTCATACTCAAAGTCATAAGCAAAGGCTGGTGGTGGGAAAGAGTGGTGATCTGCCAGATGCTACTTTTAATTCTGGGTTTGGTATCCAAAGCGACCCTATCAGTATTTCAAACTTGTAGCCATGGCAGGGGAAGTGGAGGAGTAGGGGGAAGGAGGGGGAAATGCCACTTGAAAAAGACAAACAAGTTTCGGATTCACTAGATAATGTATTTGGCTTCAACAGTCATTATGATATACAAATAGAATATACCAGTAAACATTAAAGTTCAAATCAGACATAATACAGTGTGTAGTGCAGGATAAGAATCGAATCTGCCAATAGATGTGATACTGACATAAAGTTTATTCAAATTTTAAAATGTCCTTCTTACCCATCTCCACCATCTGCTAGCATGTCTGTTCCTCTTTGCTCGGCAGCTATGGCCTTGGCATCGGGCATGCCAACTCGTTCCAGGAAGCACAGTGCCGGGTCAGCTCGCATGGAATTGTACTTCTCATAGCCTGTGCCATGCCCACCAGCCCACAGAGGACACACACAGAAACAAAGAAAGGCCACATCACTATCAAAAACCATAGCACCACCACAACACAACAAGTTTATGTCTCAGTTAAGATGAACATCTCTGCTGAATTTAAATGGACCTTGTTCTAGTAGAGTATTCTGTGGAATGCTATTGGGGCTCCCTTACACTACAGGGATATTATCAGAATTACCATAAATACTAACAGAAAAACTGGTTCGGAGTAATCCCAAGATGCCTGGGAGGGTTTCTGACCCTGTTTTTCCCAAGCTCTAATTTTGGTTAACATTTAAGCCTTGGTAATGTTCCTTTACGGCCTCTGCAGGGGTACTCTGGGTCCACCCCAACCTCCTCGTGAACAGCTTCGGTCCTGCAGGTACTCAGATGGCTGGCTGAAAAACCCCCATATACGTAAGGCCAGCGAACCTGTCTTATTAGGTTTAGGGTGATGCATGTCAGTAAGATGACACTGTTCCCTCTATGGTTTTCCAACTGCAATTTGCTTTTTGACTGCCCAAGTTGACTAGATGGAAAATGGCAGATCCCAACAGTGCACTGCGGGAAAATGATTTTGAGGCTGAGCTCACAAAACGTGGCTGCAGTACATAGGCAGAACAGCACAATTCAATTAGGATGTGTACTACAACACCCCGCTCCTAACTGCTGTAGAGCCGCAAGCCAAACTGTAATCATGAAAGGTTTTATAAGCCATCATTCTCCCCTTTAGTCAGGCTGGGCGGCTGAGAATACCTCCGCGACCTCCAGAGAATTGGGATTATAATCAGGAATCGCTCACTGTATATATCATGCCAGTTCTGCATCCCCAGCCTTTCAAAGTTAACAAGGCTGCATCCCACTCAGGGGAGCCGCAAGTTCTCAGCACTGACATTTGTGAAATATTGTTTGGAACAAAGCCCAGGAGGCACTCGCACAGATTAATAGCAGAGGTTAAGCCCACCGTCCACTTTGACACTGGTTGGCAGAGTTAGCAAGGGAAGCCGTGCTGGAAGCAAAGTTTAGGGAGAGCTATAGTACAACTTGGCTATTATTAAAACAAATATGGTTTGGGTTTTATTTACAGCCAAGAAAGAAATGTTTTCTTCTCAAATACTCAACAAACATTCAAAAACAGCATCTGATATTTACAGTTCATATTAGATTTTTAGTACAGAAAAATGGTAGACGCCAAGAGTCCTTTGGAACTGTCCTCATTAATATTATGACTTTGGAAAAGAGTATGCAAAGAGTTCTAAATAAAGACCAAGCCATACAGTCAAGATGTATTCAAACAGAAATGTCACTTACCATGTTTGAACACTCCAATTAAGAGGGATTTATCTGCTTCCTTATCCCACCAATCTGTAGGAACTTCAGCATGGAAAGGTTCAGGGATCCACACATCAGCTTCACTAGAAAGACAGCATTTATGAGAAATACTAATATTAAAAAAGAACTCCAAGTAGTGAATATGATATATGCACTCACATGCCTTCTCCCCACAATAAACATCTGAGCATGACCAGGAGGAACCAACAAAGGTTAAAGAAAGGGCATAAGTCAGTGGCCCTCTGCCATGGCCAGAAGGGAACTTCATCACCCGGTATCCCATTTAAAGGTCATCTCAGAACGCCAGTAATGTAGTTCACACCTTTTTACAGTATCAGCATAAACACAAACAGCCTTTTCCTGATTCTCATCACATCCCCAAGCTCCAAGAACAAACGCTGCATTCCAGATACCTAAAGGAGACGAGCTACTAATGGTTTATGAGGGGTCTGAAACACAATCCGTGATGTTTTCTGACTCCTCCGATTATCTCACGGAGGTACAGGACAAACGTGTGCCCCACTAACCTTGAGTCAGCACCCTCTAAGATCTTATCTGCCTGGTCTCCTATCACTTCTTGTCTTAGGTAGTACAGCATGCGGACACGCAGCAGGACCCTGGAGAGGAAGACAGAGGGGGAAAAAGTTCTTAACTTCAGGACTGTTTGCCAACAGTGGCTTTTGGCAGCTGCTGCTGTTCATCCATCATCCTGCCAAGGCTGATTAGCCATGCTGTATGGTAGGCTTGAAGCGTGACAGATGGTGGCACATAATCACCTCTGTGTGGTGCTTTCTGCTGGCTTCCAACAGGCCTGCCTGGCAACGGCTCACACTGCACAGAGAGGGCCCGCGCTCGGCCCAGCCCAGGCGCACTTCATTTAGTTCCACCTAGTGCAGCTTGTGAAGTTCAGACACGTACCCTACCATTGCCTCTGAAGTATTGGAGCAAGTTTGTAAACAACTGAGCAGATGGCTTTCAGTAACTGTTCTGCTTCATTATCTCATAAAATTTCCTCAGCTGCTGCCTTAATACCATTTTTGGAAGCACATCAGAAGTTGTAGGAATAAACGAGATATAAAATCTGGTTTTACTACCTTACAATAAACCCTCAATATGGGATGTCAGGTTTTTCAGATTATACAACTTTGCTTCCGAGAAAGGAAGATGGCGACGGGGTGGGGTGGAGGTGTGTCCTCATTCTTTTCCCTTAAGAAACATTAGATATTTTATTCCTTCTCGTTTACGTTACTTGGAACCTAAGTTGTAGCTTAAAAAAAATAATGAAATGTTAAAAAATTAAAGCATGTCCAATTCGCTGACACTGTTAGTCATGTTCAAGAAATCCATTTTTAAAAAACCCTTGGAATTCTAGGAACCAGATTTTTGATCCTGCTTAGAATTCCGCAATGGTTAAAACATAATTCTTTCAATAAAGTCCAACTGATAAGTCCCAAAGGCCTATGTCTACTCCAAATACAGCATCCCCTGCTGGGTAGCCCCTGGTATGCACTCAGGATTGATATATAAAGACTACGTTCTTGGCCGTGAGTTCCCTGTAATACGAAGTGCTCATTCCTAAGCTGGAAATCCCACCAACATCAAGGTAACACCTGCAGCCAGCGTCTCACATTCACTTGCACTAGCTCCTCTGACCCTCACACTTAGCCCCATGATGCAGGGAGGCAAGTTACCTTCCATTTTACAAGAGTAAATACTGATATTAACAGAGAGACTGTTAAGTGACTTAGCCAAGGCCACAGGGTTACCCTGCACATGGGACAATCAGAACTAGGCCTTCTACCTCCACCACGTCACAGTCTCTCAGGGTGTGGCAACTGTCCTCTAAAACTTAAAAATGACAAGTGGAGGCAGCTTCACCCAATAGACTCCTCCTATTCATACATCAACAGATGCTCTCTGATACGCCTTTCTCTCCGCAAGTCAACTCAGGGCCACCATGGTTTTGGATGGGCCAAGTAGAGATTGTAAATACCCGAACAAACTCCAGGGTAAGCCATCATTTTGGATAACTCATTTATATTCTTTCTAAAAATATTTCTTTCTCTTGTTAACTTATGAGAACCTTTGTGCCACACTGAAATGCAAAAGAAAGGAGACAGTCAGGGTCTCCACGGCAGGCATGTTATTTCTTCTCTGGTTAGAGAAGAATTTGAAGATCACCACCCACTTACAGAGGATGCTCAGAAAAGGTGGTTCCAAGGAAAATATCCTCCACCTTTAGTGGATTCGTTATCATGCACAGCAAAACCTGATAGAGTGGCAGGAAGCCTAAAGGTTTCTCCCTCTTTTGGTAAGAGATAATAAAGCTTTCTACTTCAGGAAGAACTTTGCTAAGAGGAGTACTTAGAAACTAACTGTGAATATCACTTTTCTTCCACAGGAAAAAAATTCAAGCCAATGCAACTGAAAAGCTGAGCTCCCTTGCGCTGGCTAGCCACCAAGAGGACAACACAGATGACCGGGACATGGCCTCTGATCCCAAAGTTTACACTCGTAAATTAGACAGACGTGAGTGCTGACCACACATGGCATTGGACTGTCCCCTCTAGTCTGAGCCATCTCTCTGTTTTTGTCTCTCATGACCTTGAAACTTGTGAGGAGACGGGGCCAGTTACTTTCTAGGACGTCCTTTAGTGTGGGTCTCATTTTTCATCTTAACAGGCATCAACATTTCCTTGCTTTAGATCCTGGTGAGTCTCAGGGCTCACCTATAGGGCCCCCTGATTTGGTCTTGGAGATGAGCTGAAAGGTACCAACGGTCTTTTTCCGAGACTGGGTGGAAAGACATGAAGAACTCCAGTTACTTCTCACATACTAACGAGGAAGGGTACCCTATGGGAAATCTGTTACTGACAGGAGGATGGGAAATCAAAACCCACCAGCACAGCAGCATCTCTCACACAGACAGCAGGTCTCTCACACTTAACTACTTCACTCTGTCTGAATCCAGAACCCAGAAGGCTATTGCCCCCAGGTTGCCATAAACCATAAGGACACAGGAGTTTTCTAACAGCGGGAGTGGGGTAGGATTTTAGGGAGAACTACTGTGCCCTAGCAGTAACCAGTTTCTGAGACACCAAAATGGCTTGAGGTAATAGATTTGGGAACTCCCTGCGGCCTTATCACAGCCCTGAGAAGGGAGACTTCCTAGGTCAGGTTGGGAGGGGAACATCATGGTTGAGGGTTCAAATCTGACTCTGCCCCTTAACAGGCTGAAAGAGTTGAAATAAGTTACTTAAGTCTCAGTTTCCTTGTCATTTAAATGAGGGATAAAACAGCCCTACTCATCTTAGCCGACTCAGATTACAAGGATATAGATAACCCATATAAAGCATCTGGCATGCTGCCAGTGTTTTGTGCTCAGACTACGGTCGGTGCTGCTTTTCAAAAGAGAAATATATCTTTATTCATGTCTTGCCTCATCCGATTGAGATCTTGTTGCCGAGCTCTGAGTGACTCGAGGAAAGTGAGTGCTAAAGAAGTTGAGTAACCTGCCCCAGGTCTCGCAAAGCTGGGAAGTGGTGGGGAGGTTTAGTAGCACTGTTGCCTGCACTACTGGTACTCAGACGTGCATACCCAGAAGGAAACAGTCAATATATGCAGAAGTCAGCTTACTGTGTAGACAGGTAACAGAATGTCAAGCAGCAAAATAAACCTAGATTCAACGTTCTTCAATTATCTACAATCAGTTATAGAAATAAAGGCAAGAAATATGATGGTAAGCTCATAGGTAGGAAAAATGGACCTAGCAACTGAAATATTATTGGGCAAAAAATAATATGTGAATCCTACAGTTCTTCCACTGAAAGTAGTCAGCAGAAGTTGGGAACATGTAGAGTCCACCACGTGCTCCAACACATACTAGGTAAAAATAAATCGGTCATCTACAATGCTCACAGCAGCATTTTTCACAGCAGACAAAGGTGGAAATAATGCAAATGTCCATCAGCAGAAGAATGGACAAACAAAATACGCCATACACACACAACAGAGTACTATTCAGCCATAAAAAGGAGTGAACTTCTGATACATGCTATGCCATGAACAAACCTCGGGAACATCATGCTGCATGAAATAAGCCAGACTCAGAAGGGCAAATAATGTAGGATTCCACTCATGAGGTGCTCTGAACAGACAAGCTGATGGAAACAGAGGGCAGATGGGCACTGCCAGGGGCTGGGGTGGGGGGAGAGGGTGGGCCGGAAGGGCTAAGCTAGTGCTTGATGGGTACAAAACTTTGGGGATACAGAAACTTGGGGTATAGATAATGATGAGCACACAGCATGGTAAGTGTAAGTAATGCCAATGAATTATTTACTTACAAATGTTTAAAATTGCAAGTATTGAGTTATGTATCTTTTACCACATTAAAAAATAATCAGTCACCTAAAGTAAGCAGGTAGGCTGCTCTCCTGTGACTTGGCATCATGTTTCAAGAAAAATGGCAAGGCTGTACAAAGACAGTAACTGCATAGTTTATTAGTTTTAATGACACAGTTGTCCCCCTGCATCTGTAGGCGACTGGTTCCAGGATTGCTTTGGACACTAAATATTGCAGCTGCTCAAATCCTGTAGCTGGCCTACTGTCTCCACAGATTCTGCACTCACAGATATGGAGGGCTGACTATACATAGGAACAGTAAGGGAACCAAGTTCTCCACTTCCATCCCAAACGTACTTGTTACAGTGATGCTTTAGGTGCTTCTTGTAGCTGTCCTCCTGGAACAGGGCATCTGGGTTGCAGCTGGCCAGCCAGTCGGCATCCTGCACCACCGGTTGTGTGCTCTGGGCTTTCACCTTCTTTCCCTTCCTTCCCCTCGGCACAGGGGCTGACAAACCTAGAATCATCACCATAACAATAATAGAAGCTTTTTACGCTCCAAATTATAGCGTCAGAGTCAGATATTTTAATGCACGAGGCAGGGAAATACAGGATCTGTGTTATGTCTATTTATCACAAAGGATTCCGGTGACTTTCGGTGACCCCACAGGACACAGAGCGTGAAGGAGACCTACCAGAATGATTGACCAAGGCGCGGGTCTGGCCATCCGCTGTGGGGGTGATCAGATCCCAGATGAAACTTTTGATATTCTCATCCCCTCTGTAATGATTAAGACAGTAGACTAGGATGGTTCTGCAGATGGTTTCCACATCATGCTCAGTGAGTTGACGTTTGTAGCGTCCATGGGAAAGAATGTCTGTCCACCGTCCCCAACTGCAAAAAGCAAATATTCAGCATGCAGACGGTTCCTTGGAGTTTAGATGGGGGACTTTACTTTAATAGTCAGGTACTTGTGTTGAGGAATCCTGGGTCAAAACTAGCAATGTTTTACATCAGGTGATAAGAAAGCAGTCCAGGATGCAAGAGTTAAAAACACCCCAGCACAGAGCAGGCTCTAAGTTCACTGCTCCCAAGTGCAAGAGTTGAACTGCCACTGAAATAACACCCATGTGGCAAACACTGGCTACCCTGGGCAGATGCAGACTGTGGCAGCAACTTTCAGGACACGAATGTGATCCATGGGCCTGAAAATTGCATACTTGTCTTCACGGTCATGGTTACTATGATCTGATTCCAACCAACCAACCAAGACACAAGAGACCCAAGGTAGGTGTGACGACCACAAAATCAAGGATGCAATGCTCAGGAGTATATGGTCACATGAATCCACCTCTAAGGGATGCTATAATTGGTAAAAGACTCTGAACAACTTTGGGATTCCTTTTGGAATAGCAAGCGATAACCCCAAGTACAAAAACATCCATAGGAAAGATGTTTCGCCAACTGACAGGTTCTCACGTAAAATGGGTGAGAGAAAGGACGACAGACAGAAGCAAATAGACAACAGGCTGCTGAACCTGACCGCCTGTCTCATGTTATAATCCCAAGCTAAACAGCATTGTGCTGTTTCATCTGGGAGCTACAGGGTGAGATCATACAGCAAATAGGCAGGGGAGCAGGAGGGAGCAGATGCTGTCTGAGCCATGTCTTCTCCCAGCTGACAGCAGACTGAGCCACCAAGGCAGGGCCTGTGGTACCAAGAGCCCCTCCACTGCCAACTGAGAGCCATGCTGTGAGGAGGACGAGACTTGGCTGCACAGAATGGTACGTGCCTCTCTCAGGCCCTGCCTCCAGCCTTGGCCTGGTCTCTCGCCACTCCCTGACTCCTGTGAACTCCCTTCAGCTGCTCCAAGTGCAAAGCTGGCCTGCACATCTAGGCCTCCGGACAAACTCCTCTCTCTGCCAGGAACTCTCTTCTTCTCCCTACCCCCCCCCCCACTTCCTCTTATGCTAGTTGAGTCCTGATGCCTCTCTAGTTGTGCACTGTCCATATGACAGTGGAATTCTATCTTTTACTTCCTCCTGAGCTCTGTTGTAAAGATGAGGTGACATGCCTCCATGCTCCACAGCAGAGTTCTTCCCCGTCACAGCAGCAGCAGTGTACAGACCTCTCCTTGGTCACACGCCGGCCTCACGCTATGCCTGTCTTGCTCACAGCTGTACCCCTAATGTCTGAGAGTATCCTAGGACAGTGCCCAGCACACAGGAGGTATTCAAGACATACTGAGCACCCACAGGGGGAGGGGAGGACTTGACTGGAAGTTTAAGTTAAACTTAATCGTTAAGTTTAAACATGGCAGTCGGTATGAACAGCAAAGGCCTTAGGTGGGGAGAGTCTCTGTTCCGTGTAAGAACACACAGGAGAGGGTGTTTGGCTTTCACAGATAAGCAGCAGCACCAACAGAGCTGCTGAGACGCAGGATGGCCTTCTGCTGAATTTCATTCACTCCATACCCACACATTTATTCAGAGCTCACTGTGGGTCTGCTCACACTGCACTATGCACTACAGATACATAGCAAGAGCCCTGACCCCCTGGAGCTGAGAACTGGGACTCTGGGAGGCGACTCAAAACCCATCTATGATGTGATGGGAAGTGAAGCCAGATGCTGGTGGAGAGTGCAGGCTGCTGCCTGCACGGGTGTCCACAGAGAGCAGACGTGGGCCCGGCTAGGTCTCTGTGCCAGCACCTGCCCTAAGTAGTAGGAAGAGACTGTGCAAAGACAGAGATGAGGCGGAACGTGGCACACTGGAGAAGGTGAGCTGTCTGTCCCAGCAGAAGCTTGGACTACGCATGGTAAAGAACTCACAAAAAGACAAAAGCCTAAAAGAGCTCTAGATGCCATGTCAACGTAAGATTGTGTTTACTCTGAAACAAATGGCAATCTGTTGGAAAAGATCGTCACACACACCAGCAGATCTATAGAAAGACTGCATTGATGGCAGTTTAAAAACAATTTTAATGGGAGTTGCCTACAGTCCCATAGTCAGCGAGAGGACTCTTACTTACTAATTCAGATATTTACAGAGCACTCTGCCATTCAAAGTACTGTGCCATAGTGACTAGCGACTCAGACATGAATTACACAGGGATCCTGACTTTCTTTCTTTCTTTTTGAGACAAGAGTCTCAAGCTGTCACCCTGGGTTGTCATTACTGTTTTAGCCAGGCCACGCTGGATTTAAACCCGCCAGCCTCGGGTTATATGGCCAGCGCCCTACCCACTGAGCTATGGGTGCTGCCTGGATCCTGACTTTCTGAAACTTACAGTCCAGCAGGAGGAATATGACAGGTTCACAACGTTCAAACGACCACTCATGTTTCAGAGGAGGTGAAAGCTTAAAAAGTGAGATTATTGCCTTTGACAATTTTTTATAACAGAAAAATATCAAGAGCTCACCAACAGTCCTAATTTTTACATAAAGTGAAAAAGTTTTGTAATTTTGAAACTTGAGTCTGAGTTATTAATAACATGTAAATTTGGACCTGATGTGATTCCTAAAGGTATAAACAAGGTGACCTCTCCCCACCCAGGAGGATCTCACTGACTTGGATCTAAGCATGTTGACCAAATGACTCCAATGCCCCAGAAAACGCAAAGGTATTCATTTGATTGTGTGAAGAGGAGTCACCTAAATATAATTTTTCTGTACCAGATGAAAATTCTAACTATTGTTAAAAATTTTTAGATTCCATTTTATAGGGTGAGTCTGACTTACCCATAGACGAGGAGATTTTTTTCCACCCTGAAACACTCGCTCCTTGCGTAGCCCTGTGACTTATCCTGGGGGCGCCGCGGCTTTACACAAGGCTTTTCTTCAGAGTCGCTTTCCAAGTCTGAGAACTCCATCAGCTCATCTTCCTTCACTGCACTGTAGAGCCTAGTCTGCTTTCTCACTCTGGGAGTGTCAATAACCAGGTTGTTCTAACAAAAGAGGAGATACATTTCAAACTTCTGAAAACGTGATCCGTGGGTTAGACAAGATAGGTGTTGGTATGGGACTTCTCACTTACCCTCCCATTTAAGGCATCAATATCCAATTCAGCCTTCTTAGCCCACTTCTGCCAGAAATTTGGATCATCCAAGGAAATATCTGTCCTATTTCCAGATGCCACAAAACTGGCCTAAAGGAGAAAAAAATACACATTACTCTTCTCAAAGGCATGCAAAGCTGCCTCTTTGTTTATTCATTCACTCAAGTATGTATGCATTCTTCACCTGTGACAGATCTATGGTAGATGTGACTAGAATGAAAGGCTGTCCCTCAGACAGCTCACCATCCAGGGGTACAGACAGACCAGGAAACAGAGGATCACACTGCGACATGGCTTGGACAGGTAACAAAGGTGTACGGTACAGGTGCAAGTGACACACGGAGGCGGCGCACTGCCGGGAACTGAGAAGAAAGGCTCTCCCAGAAAAGAATGCCTGGACTAGATTTTCAAACACTCCTAACACAGGAAAGCATGTGGAAATATTCATGACAAAGAAGGTACAGAGGCCCAGAGCAGAGCAAAGGGGTAGAGTATGAAGGGCAGACAGCCAAAGGTCAAGTTGGAGAGGAAAGGAGAAGCCAGGTCCAGAGCTTTGTACGAGCTGTTAAAGTCAGACACTATCCCAAGGGAGCTGTGAGCTATTTGAAAATAGAAATCACCTCAAGATGGACATGACCTCATATCCAAGAGTCACATGATGAAGAGGTCATACCAATGTCTTGGATCGTAGAGGGTGGAACAGGCCACTGTAAGTAGTTGAGGAAGAAACAACAAAATGGAGATAAAGAGGAAAGATGAGAGAAAAGGAGATGGCCTAGAAAGGTATTCTTTAGAAGGTAAATTTAGTGGAGTCAGAATGCGGGTGCATAGGAGAAGGAAGCAAGATAAACCACAGCATCGACCAACTCTGACATGTGAATGGCATTACTCAGGTGGACAAACAAGTGAGAGAGCGTGAGTGTGAGAGTGTGCATGAGAGCACGCGTGAGTGCACGTAAGAGTGTGCGTGAGAGCACACGTGAGAGCGTGAGAGGGCACGTGTGTGAATGCGTACGTGTATGAGAGCATGTGTGTGTTGGGGGTGAGATGGGTGATGGTTTGGTTTTGCACATACTGGACTGACAGTACCTGTAAGCACTGAGGCAAAAGACCTAAAAAGAGACTGAAAGATGTGAAGGAGAAGGTGCTGGATCACAGGGCAGAAAAGCCTTTCCAGATTTGAGCAGCTGGGACAGTAGAACATCCAAAGGCTGGACCCCTACCTCACACCACACAGAAATCAACTCCAACAAGATCACAGACCTAACTTCAGAGTGAAAACCAGAAGACCCACAGAAAAAAACAGAAGATTAAATCTTTGAGAATTTGGGTTGGATAACGCACCAACGGCATAATCAACAGAAGAAATGAACTGGTGAACTGGGCTTCACTAGGATTACACAACTTTAGGAAGACTAGCAGAAAATACGTGCAACTGTATTAGCTGATGTAGAACCTTTATCCAGAATATGTAAAGAACTTTGAAAATTTATTAATAAAAAGACACATACTTAAAAAAACAAACATAAGATGTGAATAGACACTGCTCCAAAATGATATGCATTTGACCAACAACCACATGAAAAGATGCTCAGCATCATCAAGGAAATACAAATAAAAACCAGAAAACCAGAGTGGAATACCAATTTATAACCACTAGGATGACTAAAACGAATACGTCAGATAACAAAAAGAGTTGGTAAGGATGTGGAGAAAATGAAATTCTACTCCACTGCTGGTGAGGAGAGAGAACAGTATAGTCACTTTAGAAACAGTCTAGCGGTTCCTCTAAGGCAGTGGTTCTCAACCTTCCTAATGCTGAGACCCTTTCATACATTTCCTGTGGGTAGTGACCCACAGGTTGAGAACTGCTGCTCTAAGGGCTATACATGGAGTTAACATATGATCTAGCACTTCCACTCTTGGTATATGCTCAAGAGAAAAGAAAATGTATGTCTACACAAAAACTCATACACAAATATTCGTAACAACATTATTCATAACAGCCAAAAATGCAGAAACAAATCAAATTTCTAGTGTCAACTGGTCAGTTTGGTTTGTATAGCCAAATAATGGAATTATTATTTGGCAGTAAAAAGAGAAGTTACTGATATGTGCTACAACGTAGATGAATCTCAAAAACATTATGCTGAGTGATATATATATTACAGGGTTTCATTTATGTGAACTATTCAAAGCAAATCTACAGAGAAAGAAAATAGATCTGTGATTTTCCAAGACTCTAGGGTGGGGTGAGGACTGACTACTAATGAGCACTGAGACCTTTCTGGAGTGATGAAAATGCTCTAAACTTAGATCGTGGATGTTCTGGCCATGCCTGAATGGACCCGTCTTGTCAGGTTGGGCTGACAACTGCACGTCATATGGCCAAGGAACTCAATCGCACTCTCAACACAGGTGAATTTTAAGGTGAGTAAACAGATTCCATAAAGCTGTTGAAAATATAAGTGTAGAGTAGGCGCTGGTGTTTCACCAAAGTCTCAGAAAGGACTCTTTTAGCTGTGAAGAGTTACGCATGAAATTGTAGCTAGAGGGGAAAAAAACGAATGAGATTTTTTTTCAAGATGGATGACTTGATCAATCATTCTTGGGGCTGTTTTAGGAATCAGGACCTGGGGAAAGAAGGAAGATGAGGACAGAGCAGGACTTCAGAAGAAGCAAAGACAATGAAATCAAGAACTATCATTGAGGATTAGCCAGAAGCAGACATCAGGACAAGGTGAAGAAGAACTACTGCTGAGAGCCCAAAACATGAAGGATTTCTTTGTGCGGCAGAGGTTCCACAGGGACTTAGAAATTAATTTGTTATCCGCCAACGTAAAGCAGACGTTACGTACACATACTGGGAGCACATGCCCTCTACAGAAAACCTGGCCTTTCCCACCTTAGCAAACGTGGAACCTTTCCCTTCAGACTCGATGGTAATAGTGTGGGTTCGACGGAGGAGGATCTGATCAATATCTTCTTCACAGAATTTAGACCCTTCATCTTCTTCATCCATAAGTGCACCATAGGCCCCTTTTCGTAGAAGATCCTCTATTTCTTTCTTGGAAAGCTGCTGTACCTGTTTTAGAGAACTTTGTGTTTTTTTTTTTTTTTTTGAGACTTTCACTTTCTTGCCCCTGGTAGAGTGCCGTGGTGTCACAGCTCAAGCAACCTCAGACTCCTGGGCTCAACCAATTCTCTTGCCTCAGCATCCTCAGTAGCTGGGACTACAGGCACCGGCCACAACGCCCCGCTAAGTTTTTTAGAGACAGGGTCTCGCTCTTGCTCAGGCTGGTCTCAAACCTGCGAGTTTAGGCAATCCACCCGCCGTGGCCTCCCAGAGTGCTGGGATTACAGGCGGGAGCTACTTTGCCTGGCCCTAGAGAAATATTTAACATATTCAAAACAATTTAGAATGATAACATTTGTAAACTTAACAAAAGCTTCCAAAAAGAGTAAAACCTGAATTACAGCAAAGGAAAGTATGACAAAACATGCTTATAATATTGAGGTTGAAAACTAATGAGACACTGAATAATTTCTTACTATTAACTAAATAAAAGAAGGAGTCAGAATGAACACGTGGTTTACGCGAGTGCTGTTTACCCCATTGGTAGCATTTTCTCTTCCGCTCATAGACTGCAGCACAGCTTTATCCAGACCGAGCTTCAGACTAGCCTTGTCAAACATTTCCCTTTCGTAGGAATTCCTCGTAATCAGCCTGTAGATTTTCACAGATTTGCTCTGTCCTATTCTATGGCATCTAGCCTGAGCCTGGCAGAAAAAAAAAAAAAATTAAGAGCTATTGCAAGGGACTGAATGTTTGTGTTTCCCCCACAAATTCACATGCTGAAACCTTCATCCTGATGTGATGATATTCGGAGGGGGCCTTCAGGCAGTGAGGTCACCAGGGCAGAGTCTCACACATGGGATTAGCACTCAGACAAGAGAGGCCACACAGCTAGTAGCTCTCTGTAGGCTAAGTGAGGAGACAGCAAGGAGGTGCTGTCTATTAAGCAGGAGGAGGGCCCACGCCCAGGACCGGGCCCTGCAGGTTCCCTGATCTCAGACTTCCAACCCTAGAACCGTGAGAAATGAATACCCAGTAGATGTGGTACTTTGTTGTAGCTGCCCAAGTGGACAGCTACCAAAGATAGTCATGATGCAATCGGTCGGTTATAAGACCATGTGTTCTAAGAAAGAAGTAGCACAGTTTAGAAGAGAGTTAAGATACTAAGAAATTTCTTCTCGCAGCACTGATAAATTGATTACTATTTGGTTGATTTGCCGTCAGTCATGAGACACTGCTGAGTGATGACGCTTTCATTTATTGGTTAGACTGGGGATCCTCTATTGTAGTAGAACGATTTTTAAAAAAAAAAAATCAGGAAGATTTTCTTGTGTGTTTACCTGGAGGTCATTTTGGGGATTCCAGTCTGAATCAAAGATGATGCAGGTATCAGCAGCAGTGAGATTAATGCCTAAACCTCCAGCCCGTGTACACAGGAGGAACACAAACCTATCAGAATCAGGTTTGGAGAATCTGTCGATAGCTGCCTGGCGAAGGTTGCCTCTTACGCGGCCATCGATCCTTTCATACGGGTACCTAGAAACAGCAACAAGAACAGAGGCCTGACACATAGCTACAATACACTCATTCCTTTTATATTTTATTTTTAAGTATTAAACAGAGAATATATATTAACATATGATTTAATATGACACTGTACGACTTAACAGAAATGATTTCAGAGCAAATAGTTTCTTGTACTTTTTTATATAATTGGTTGAATGACCAAAGATTAAATTTTATTTTACTTCTTCTCCAGTAGAATAGCTAAACTCTAAGAATAGCTGACAACTCTTCACAATAAGATAACAATTAATTTCAATTTGAAGAACGATTTTCCTCTAATCAAATGAGAGCAAAGGGGAGAAAACTGCCCACAGAGGTATACACTGTCCTCCTGTAGTTATCGTGTAAAATAATTGCCATGTACATCTGCAGTTTTTAAAAAGACGTGTGACACATTCCATTCACTTTATCATAAATGTCACTTCTAGGTGAACCACTAGGAGCCTGTGAAAGGTAATGTTTTATTTCCCTTTTATTATTCTGATACGGTGGCTCTCACCGTCTTTGAATGAGGTAGTCTTCCAGTATGTCCAAGCAGCGCACCATCTGGGAAAAGATAAGCACCCTGTGGCCACCAGCCTTCAGTTTTGGCAGCAGCTTGTCAATCAGCACTAGCTTGCCAGCAGCCTGGATCATTGCCTGGAGCTGAAAATCTGGAGACTCTGCATTGTGTGTTTCTTTAAACTCTTCCAAAATTTTCTCTTCAGCACCTGCAGAGATTGGACAGCATAACGTGAATACTGTAAAAGGTTTTTATTACTAAAAACAATGAACTTGGTTTCAAAACCCACTGCAAACTATAAGAACCAGAATACCACGCTCTCCTTGTTTATGAACAAGAATCCACCCACTTACTCAAAGTTGGGTCTACACAAAACCATGGCTGTACAAAAGGGATCAAAGATTTAAGTACAACACACCGAGGCATTTGAGGGGGAAAACCACATTTTTCAACAAATGTTTGCTGTCTGTAAAAACTGAATTTCAACAACAGACTGTCAAGCCAGAAGTGGCAGAAACAAGCCAAGGGCCAGATACCTACAAAAAAATTGGAACCCAAATTGCTAAAGGAATGAAGAACTGTTTACTAGCAGAACAGAAACACAAACAACAAAATCTGTTCCGAAACAACGGAAGGAAGTCCTAGCAATCATAGTAAGGAGCAGGAGTTCGGATCCATAACCACATATGAATACAGCTAAAAGGACTGCAGAAAGGGGAATTCCCATTCAAGGTAATTTTTAAGGATATCTGTGTGGGACCTAAGCACACTATCTTCTACCGCCATCTCTGAATCTCTTTCTACATTTATTCCCATCGGATAATTTCCTCAGATGCAAACATTCTGTCCTGAATTATGTAAACCAGCAGTTCTCAACCTGTGGGTCGGGACCCACAGGAACGGTATTAAAGGGCCACAGCATTAGAAAGGTTAGAACCACTGATCTAAACCATCTAAAGCTTAAAGAAAACCCTCCAAAGTGTTTGATACAAGACTTCTATGCTTAACCGTCTTTTTCTCAAGGCCCTACATGGATTTTCACTTGTTCGAAGACTTGGGTATATTGGAGAGAAGCCTCAAGAAAATGACATCTTTCTAAGGAATGAAGCCTTACCACATCCTCCCCTGACCCCAAACACATGCTTACTCAGTAAGCAGCAGGCTAAGCTTCCTTCAACTCTTAGGTGGCTTAACTAGAATTATGCACCCGGTCTGGCCTCCTCCTGCCTCTGGGGTTAATCAGGACATAGCTGCTGTGCTCAGCTCCTCCGTAAAGGCGGAGGATGTGCTCACACATTCTTCAGAACACACGCTTATTCTAAGGGGATCGTTTCTTAGCCTTAAACTGTGCCAGAAATTTGAAACTACTCTTCCTAACACTGGTGTAAAGGTGAACTATACACAAGGTGGGGATATGTTTTTAAAGGTAAGTCACACAGGCCACCACAGACACTCAGACGGTACTTCTACAAGAACACAAGCTGTAATGAAAGTGCACACCCATTTCCAGTTTAACGGTGTTTGCAGAAATCACTTTGTGACATGGTCATATGGTAAATTATTAATCAACCAAGAACTAACTTACTGAGAACAAATTAAAGTCACTTAAGGTCTTCCAAGCACTGAGGCCGCCATAAAGCACACTAGCTTATGAAGGGGACCAGCAGAAAACTCTAGCTGTTAGAACTGCTAGCCCCTCACTCCCTTTTCCACATGAATAAAAAGCTAATATTCTGAATTTTTCTTTTAAGTATGGAAAAAAAGGCAGGAATTTAACTAGGAAAAGCTAACAAAATGCTATTTAAGACCATCAGCAAAAATGGCCTTAAATAAAGTCAAGTAATGTTTCTCAAAATGTGAAATTTAGAAACTCAGGTTCTCAATTCAGAATAAGAAGGCCCTTAATAGACAGAAGAAATGGATTTAAGTCCATATATTATGTCTTTTTAAAGTTTGTTCTTGTTGTACAATACATTATAAGCTCTTTGCAGTTCAGAAATAGATTTTAATATTATGATATTGGGGTAGTTATTTTTTGTTCATGTTAAGTTTATGATACATAATAAAATGAAGTATAATGTTAGTTTTAATAGTTTAAAACAAGTAATGGTCAATGAATGCTTTTCAAAAAATGAAATAACCATTTTGATAAGACAAATGTCAGATATGCTTGAATTTTAAATCAACAAATTTAAGTACAGAAAATTCCATCAACTTAGCAAAAAAATTTGAAATTTTTTTAAAATCTTAAAATTATTCAGAGAGAGGAAAGTAACTTTTCTCTTTTCAATGCTACCAATAATTTCTCATAAATAACAGTCAAAAGGAAAAATGCATTATTTGTTACATAAGAAAAACTACTGCTAAGTTAATCAATCCAGCACCATTGCTATGGATTCAAGCCCTTAAAGTGGCAGCTTTAATAATACTTCATTTAAAAATAATATCAGCAAACATTTTTTCTGTATGATTCTCTTAAGATTTTATTATGGCAACCATGAAGGAGAAAAGATAGGGAAGGTGCTGGGGAGGAGGGCAATTTCTATCTTCTGAGTCATAGCCAAATGTTTAAGATTACAATTAAAGACTTATCTTGATATTACAGTTGCAAACATCAATCAGAAAATTACCAGGAAATAGGTTATAATAAACCAAAATGCCTTGTTGGTTCTGCCTTACTTTAAAGCATGGCTGGCACTACATTTAGAAGTGTGTGTACGTGTGTGTATCAAAGACACTTGAAATAAGCATACACTCACTTCCAGCTTGAAGTCTTTTCACTTCACCAGATGGTCACTGTCAGGGCAGTAACTGCAATGTCATCTAGCTATATAAGACACGAGCAAACAAGAAAATATTTTGTTCTTGAAGATGACCAGAAAAAAACAAGTTACTATTTTCCCTCTGAAGTTCATTCCACTGTGGTAGCCTCATTCTTGTTTTCTTTTTGGTTGGCCACTCTTTCCTACATTCTCCCTGCCTCCACCAATAACCACTAATGACTCTTAAGTCATCTCTAACCAACAGGGACCTTGGACACATTTTACATTGCTCCTGCCCTCAAATTATGGGACCTAAAAACTGGAAATTCTGTTCAAATGAAGCTTGAGGCAATAATACCAACCCCATTTATGTCACCTAGTTACTATACTTGCTTAACTTTCTTACTTAACTTGCGGCAAGAAAACCCAGCAGGGCCTTATAGTGCATCAGACACTATTCCAAACCCTTTAGTAAAAATACCAAATCTCATTTCTCATTTATAAACAGTTTTTGTTCTATACCACTTATAGGTTTTTTCTTCTTCCACTGTGCTTATTGTTATGCATATAGTTGGCTTATGCATATAGTTGCTTCTATTTTCATAATTACGGAACTGTTGTGCTTTGTTAATTGGAGGTTAGTTAGATTCGGGTACTTTACCACAACCAATACAAATTTCAATTTAATCTCTGAAATTAAAGACTTCCCTTTTAAATGTTCAATAAATGTTTCTACTCCAGGTTGTAGCCGAAAATGAATAGTGTTGTTTCAAACCTCTGTGAAATGTAATGTCTACATAAGCTATCGGGGCAGCTGTATGCTTAGAATATGTGTAACTACTTTTTCACTACAATTTCCCAAAATAAAGGCATAAGAACACCAGCTTAACAGTTAATTCTTAAATTGTTGTAAGGACAGAAAAGTTGACCGACCTCGATGTGTGACCAATTAGAACAACTGCCACAGATGCCAAGCTTTAGGGAATCTCCCTAAGAGGCTCCCAGTGAACAAATGAACTATATAAAGATGGCCCTGGAGAATGATCAGCAGAGGAAGAGATCCCGCCAGCTGTGTTTGGGGGGAAAACACCCCACAATACTCAATGCACGTAATTCACATGTGACTGAACAAGGTACGGTGGATGAAACAAAGAGTGGCCATCTAACCACCACCAGCAAGAGTGCCCCTTTCACCCACATCCTGTTGGCAGCATTCAATCCTCTTGTGAGTATCTCCTTTTCTCTTCTTTCCTCTTGGAGACTATCATTTATTTTCTTTTTATTACCTATTAAAGCCAAAAATGTGTGTGCACGCACACGTGTCCTTTGCTCACACCGTCATTTGCCCTAAGCCCCAACTCATCTCTTCAACTCCATGAACAGGCTTGGCTGATACTCATCATACCAGCCTTAAAAGCTCCTAAACAGATTGTGATTGGCAGGTTGGTAGTACTGAATATGTAATTACCACACAAGTTATAAAAAGAAATTAATATATTTCACACCACAACAATGACCCCATGTGCTTATACTCTGAAACCATCTTCTAGGTGTGGACCACTCTAGGAGTTTTGGATCTGAGGGAGCTGATACATGCAGATGTACAAATTACTGAAGGGGGAAAGATCAGGAACTCTTTAAGTTAGCTGTCCTCGAACCTTACAGATTGTGATAAAGACAGAGCAGGCTTGGCCCCTTCTTCCCTGAAACTGAAGCTAATTGCATTGCTGGCCAATAATCATTGTGCACAAGCCCCCCATCCTAGTCTGCCCTCACCTTCCTTTAATTCCTATTACCTCCTGCCTGGACTATGGCAATAGCCTTCCAGCTGCCCCTAGTGTGTCTGTCCGTCCCTTGAATGTGTCTCTCTTTCCCTTCTCCCATTTTTTTTTATTAGATGCTGCCTGACAGATCATCTTAAATCATATTTCTTACTTAGATTTATTTATTTTATTTATTTAATAGATGTGGACTTGTTCTATTGCCTAGGCTGGAGTACTGTGTAACCTCAAACTCTTGGGCTCAATTGATCCTCCTGCCTCAGCCTCCTGAGTAGCTAGGACTTCAGATGCGTGCCACCAAGCCCAGCTAAATTTTTTTTTTTAATTTTTGTATAGAGATAGGAATCTATGTTGCCCAGGCTGGTCTTGACCTCTTGGCCTCACACCATCCTCCCGCCTCAGCCTCCCAAAGTACAAGGATTAGAGGAGTAAGCCACCACACCACCCATCCTGGAATCACATTTCTAGTCATTGCTCAGCTCAAACACTATTGTGGTTCTCCACTGCCTACAGTCCCACATGCCAACTTTTCTGACCTTCCACTGCAGGGTCCCTGCACGTCTAGGGGATACTGTCCCACTGTTTCTTTTCCTTTTGAAACAGAGTCTCACTTTGTCACCCTCGGTACAGTGCCATGGCATAACAGCTCACAGCAACCTCAGACTGGTAGGCTCAAGTGATCCTCTTGCCTCAGCCTCCTGAGTAGCTGGGACTATAGGTGCCTGCCACAACGCTGGGCTATTTTTAGAGAAGGGGTGTTGCTCTAGCTCAGGCCGGTCTTGAACTCTGTGAGGTCAGGTGATCTGCCCACCTCAGCCTCTCAGAGTGGTAGGATTCCAGGCGTGAGCCATGGTGCCTGGCAATGTCCCACTGTTTCTTAACAGGTGCCTTATACTTTGGGCAAGTTCTCCTTTGTTTTCCGGCCTCTCTCTCTTTGCTTACATTATTACTTGAGCCTCAGTGTCCTTTTCATCTCTGAAGGCTTGGTCCCAAATACCATCTCCCTCCTGCCGCTTTCCTAACCTGAACCTCTCAAGTAACTGACATCTCTGCGAGTGGGTGCTGCCTTATTTACCTTTGCATTCTCCAGAGTCTCTTATACATCATGGGCATGAAATCGTTATCCACTTAAGATTTTTGAAAGTATATAATAGAGGTCCTAACACATGAGTTCAGATGAGTTATATAACATGAACTTAGCTGAGAAAACAAGAGGTCCATAAATTGTCCATTAGTAACTGGGACAAATTATTATCGAAGCTTTAAGACAATCTCTCATTTTCAGGAAATAGAGGTGTTAAAGGTCTCTAGACTGAGAGGAAGATGAGGACATTTTCTATGCAAGACTTGAGTAGCTGATGCTGCCTGCCCAGTTAAAGTTTCTTTTTAACTCCAAGTTAAACACACATACATGCCTACACCCCGAAGAAAACCTCAGTCAAGGGCTAATTTCTCTTTAGCTATTAGCGCTTCGGATGATTTCTAACCATGGAATACAAAACCAAAGCCTCCTGTCAAGCATAGGGAGACAGGTGAAAGGCAAGGTGAGATCCCACTTCAGTGAGTGCTGGGGCAATGGTCGCTGCCTTCATCAGCCACAGTGGGAGGCATCACAGAGAAGAGGAAGCTGGTAAAACCCAGTGAGTGGACAGGATACAGCAGTGACTATGAAACATGAAATCCTCAATCTAGGATCTGAATGGGATTTCTGGTGTTTCGATTGTCGTTTAAATACGCTCACAAGCAGGGCTTACCATTGATAAGGTACGGATGATTGCAGCACTTTCGTAATTCCATCATAGTGTTTAAAAGGTTAGGTACGTTAGCTTGTCCACCACCTTTGGAAAGAAATGTAAAATTCTTCTCAAGGATGGCTCGGTAATATTTCTTCTGAATGTTTGTTAGCTCAACTTCAATAATAGTTTCTTCTTTGGGGGCCAAGTTCTTTTCTACATCCTCTTTGAGACGTCTCAACATCATTGGCTTTAGAATAGCCTGAAGTTTTTGTACCTAAAAAAGGACCTTAAGTAAATATGGGCATCACGATTTGCTTGCATGTTAAAACATTTTCTAACATGAAAAACCAGGGTTTTCTTATTCATTTACCATCCATTTTCATTTTCCAGAGCCTAATAAAGGCATGGAAGTGCTACTCCTTCAGTTTTCTTAAGAGAGGTGCGGGAAGGGGGTTAATGCTATGTCAAATGTGTTATTTTGCCTATCTAGGAGTCTGAATAGCCAGAAGGCCTTGAAAAGCATACAACAAAAAAAACATCCATTTTATTCACTTAGGTTTTCCTTGTTTTTGGTTTTAAGCCATAGGCATGAAGGAAAAGGGACAAGGCAACGTCACAGGAATGCTCTGTTCCCGTTCTCTTCCTTTCTGGGGAAAGCGAAAGATTGAGAGAAAGTGAGCCTAGAGCTGTCGAGCCCCTGAGAACAGGAGCAAGCAGAGATGTATCTTCCTGGTTCTCTTTTCTGCTGGTTGGCAATAGGATATAGTACACCATATAGTTTTTATTAGAAAAAATAAAACAACACATTTTGGTCTGAACTAAGCTAAGAGGTTTTAAACAGTAAATTGGGGCAGGGGATACATAAAGACAAAGATGTCAAGCCTACCTCCATATTTATTTCAAACACAGCACACGAATTATGTGGGTATATAACTAATACCCGCATAATTCCTATGGCATATAAAATAACTAGCCCCTTTTTATAAATAGTACATCACTTATTTCTCACAGAAATACTGTCGGGTAGTTGTACCTCACATTTCTAAAATGAAAATGCGTAGGCTTGAAGTAGTAAAACCACCAATCTGAAGAGCACAGCATTCTCTGAAAACTACATTGATAGGGACATAACCTCTCTATAAATCCCAACAATCCTTCATGATGGTAAACAAACAAGAAAACCTTTATAATGGTGATTTGGAAAGTCCAAGGAATGTCTATATGAAGTTCTGCTTACTAGGTAGGAAAAAAATGTGAAATAATTTACTTTTGAAAATAATTTAAATACTAATGCTTTGCCATTTCATGGCTTAATCTTCAATTTTATGACTCAAACACAAAGCGGAGGTGACAAGTACCTGCTCTTCTGTCTTCAGATCACCAAATTCTTGCATGAAAGTGGTTTCTGAAGGGAAGCGACTTGGTTCTAAGAAATGAAGCAAGCTAAAAAGTTCTTCCACGGTATTCTGTAGCGGGGTTCCCGTCAGCAGCACTTTGTGTTCCTGTGGTAGTTGAAGAAAAGCAACTCATCTCAAATTGTAGCACAACTGAAATAAGCAATTTCTTAAAACCAAAACTTTTCACTAGGTATCCATTTTTCTACTTCCACTCATCAGTGTTAATTTAGCGTCCCCCCCCCATGTGAAGTACAGAAATTAAACATGAAGATGGAGATACAAGAACATGGTTCCTGCTTCAGACAAATAGGTACGTGCAGAGTCCTCTCGAGAACTCCATGGATTCCCTAAAAGTATCCTGCCATTTTGTTTCTTCCTGGGGTTTCTAGGTCAGTATTTTAGTCATGGCTTTCTACGTCCCCTAAGTCTCAAAAGCTTTTTCCCCACCAGTTTTTTCCTAAGATTCCGAGGCTCAAATAAAGCGCACACGCTTCTTTCTGTTTTCTGTATCAACAGCGCTCTCATCTCTCCATCTGCTTCCTGCATGACTCACGTTACAGACAAAAGAAGTTCTTCTACACGCAACAGCAGATGAAAAACTATTCTGTTCTACAAAAATTTCCAACTAGCGAAGAGGTCAGCTTGATTTTAAAATACCACAATCACTTTTTTAAAAACTGGATGCTATTTATAACTTTGTCTCTTTGAACCCGGTTGGGTATTTCTTTAATTAATTCTTCTCGTTTACAAGCTCTTTGCCAGCTTTCCTTATGCAGTTGTACCCTTGTCCTTCTATTACTACAGATGCAGCACAGAGGAGCTGTTTTACAATGACAAGTCTTAATAATGATGAGTCTATTAATCTTAGCAGCCTTATTATTTTCGGCTTTGGCCATTTGGTGTACAGCACAGCTAATAAAACTATTTCAGAAAGCAATTACACCTTCTAGCAGTTTCAAAAGCAATGTTCTGACTTAACTAGGATCTGACAAGACTTGGTTGCCAAGCAGAGTATATACTCAGTAAACACTGGATGAATGATGTAAAAACATGCTAATTTTCTTAATATCTACCATGTCTTGTCTGTCAATGAAGCTCTTTGAAAGTGAGGTGAAGGACTTCAATATGCTTTTATTCTTCCCTTTCTCCCCTTTGAATAGAAGTTTCTGACTGAGGAAGTTACACAGACCACCATCATCTTCAGACTCATTAAATTCATAAAGAGTAAGGATTTTGCAAATCCAATCAAGATTTTCTAATGTATCACCATTCTGGTAGATGACATGAGTCACAATCACTTACGTACCCAAGTCCTGAATTACTTTATCCAAGAACTTTTTGAAGTATCATTACAGATTCAAGAAAAACATTGTTGCTATAGAAGACCATTTCTATTATATTGCTATTATCTTGATTGTCTCAGTTTTGCTATATTTTTGGTTGCTGAGTTAAATTAACTCCTAAATGCCTAACCAAACACTTTAGAGGTTAAAACATTTTAACTTATTAATTTCAAAATAAATGTATCCAAAAAAAGGAAACTCCTTTTCTATGCTGCTTCCTTTCAATGGCTGTTTAATAGCCAGTTATGCCAAACTATTATATATACGACCCCTTTAAATAGATGCTGATGAGCAGTAGAATAAAACTAAGTTTCGATTAATGAGGAATGATTCAAAATATACGATTAATATACACACTTTATCACAAAACATCATGTAAGAAACTTAGGCTGTGGAGCTTATCACCTCCAACTATGCCAGTAGATAGACTTTTGCCTTGAAACGTTACCATTCTTTTTATCTCTGATGGAGTGCTGTCCATTTAATTTGATTTCAGCAGACTCTTTAATTTGTGTGAGGTCGCCTGACAATGAAAGATGAAACAATAGAATCAATGAAGAACTACTTCGACCTCCACAGCACACCCTCCTTTTAATGAGGGACAAGGAGATGGCTGTGCTTCCCCAGAGCTCCTGTGGAGGACTGTGAAGATGGTGATTACGCGGCAAGGTCTCATGTTCACAAACATTTCCTCTGTGTCCAGAGAGTAAAGACACTCACTGGTCTTCCTTTTTGGGGAATGCACTTGGAAATGATGCTCATCAAGAGCATTTCCATCAGAACTCAATCTAGGACAGGTAACAGCAGCTCCCTAAAGACTGACCATGGTAGGGGTCTAACTACCACTTGCTCTATTGACTGTGACTTACTCTGGGAAAAAAGAATAAATAGTGTCAAGTATTCAATTTCTCATGATGCTTTTTTAAAGTAAGGATTTAAACACTAGACAAAGGCTGTTCTAAAATGGACAAATACAGCTAACTATATTCTAATTCTGAACAACAATGTATTCTACCTTGAAAACATCTTTTCTGAGGTAAAGATTCTTGATCATCAGAAAAATAAATATTCTGTTCGCTGCTAAGCCGATCTTCCCAGTTGGTAAGCCAAGACTGAGTTACAAGTGTACAAGTCCTTGACACCCTTCCCCGGCCCGCCAGGACAGTCCTCTGTGGCAGTGGGCAGCCTTCCCTGTATAATTAGCATTTTCTATCTGCCATTGTATGACAAACTTTAGGAAACACTCTAACATGTAACAAAATTATTTGGGTAACAGATTCTAACCCATTAATGAAATGTTAGTATAAATAACAGAAAATTATTTGAAGTATATAAATGACATTTAGATTGTTTGATATTGATAGAATTAAACTAATTTGGACTCAATAATAAAGAACTGTCATACAGTAAGAATCTACTGTCTGGGAACATATGAACTACTTTAGGTAAACTTAATTGTATGACTTTTTAATTAAGTCTTCAGGAAATGGTGATACAACCATATCTTAGTGGAAAACTGGGATGAAAAGTGGGTCTCTAATCAGAGAATAGACAGACCGAGAGCTTTTGCATTTACTTGCAAACACATTTACTTCATTTTAATGATAATGTATCACCTGGGGAGACATCAAGACTATTCACTGTTTCTATTGAATAACAAGTGCTCTCACTGGTTTTGCGGATTGGCCACCAAATAATAGTAAACTGCTTTGAAAAAGAATTAGGATAGCTTTAATAATAATTCATTAGGGTGAAAATGGGAAATTCCATATAAACAGCATAATTCAGTCAGACTTTTTCCTGTAAGCAAAACTAGATTCGGCTTGTTTGTAATTAAAAAAACATTTGGCTAATCCGACCCCCTTAATTTAAGAATAAAAGAAGCCATTTCAAAGAACCAGGTGCAAAGGGAAGCTTTTAGGTGTTCTTTTTGGTAGTACCTAGGTCCTAGTCATCAGTTAAAAACGTATAGCCATGATATATAGAGTATTCTTTCTCACCTCAAACTCTCAAACAAGAAATTGAATTAATCTACAGAAGTCATCATTACAAGGATTTTTAAAAAGTTTTTTATACCTTTGTGAAACGCATCAAATTGCCCAAGACATGCTAAATAACAAGAAATCAGCTTTCAAAATGTACATTAAAAAAGAAAAATAAGTGATCATAACCACCTTATAAACTGTGGAGTGTAATGAAGCCCGAGGATGACTGAGGTTATGTGGCAATTTCAACTAGGAAATGATACACACTGTAGAATGGAATGGAAAACTGATCAAATTCTAATATTCCTATAATTGTGTTATTCTATGGCACTCCTGTTGAAAAAAAATCTAAAAATTCTAATCAGGAAGACCTGGTCATTCTTGGGAAGCTGGAAGAGTGTGTGGTATAAAACTCCAGTTTGAAAAATACTCCAAATTTTTAACCATCTATACGAACTGAACCAATTCCAGGTATCCTACCAACTCACTAAGAACTTACATCTGCAAATCCTACTGGCAAAACCTAAGAGTCCTGGAACGTAAGTGGATTATCATCACTGATGTGGATTATCATCAACAGTTAATGAAATGGCTATACAGGTTTAAGTATCCTTTTATCTGAAATGCTTGGAACCAAAACGGTTTTAATTTTTTTGTGGGGGGCTGGATGTGGGAATATGTGCATTTATACCTATTGATTGAATATTCTAAATCTGAAAATCCAAAATCTGATATATTCCACTGTGCATTTCCTTTGAGCATTATGTCAGTACTCAAAAAGTTTCAGATTCTGGGACATTTGGGCTTTCTGGATTTGGGATGCTCAACTTGTATTTATAAGAACAAAGTGGCAAAGCAAATACTTGAAACTCACTTCAGTGAGAATATCATGATTATACTTTGCTATTATACAACTGTTTAAAGACACCAGAAAAACAATGCACAGATTGGGAAGGAAAGAGCAACTTTTGAATAATGGAAAGTTCAGGAGAATATGTCACAATATTTGACAAGTTTTTCAAATACCATTCACAGGCATTAGTCAAATTCGTAGTAGTGGATTAGCAAGTCAGTAACAATTCCATCTCAATGCAGTCACCAATGTGATCACTGACCAAGTCCATCATCTTAAGTCCTTCCAACAGCTTGCAGTTCCTATTCTTCAGCCTGTGGGCTTCATCAATGACCACGCATCGCCATGGAATATTCCGCAGCTCAGGACAGTCCGTCAAAATCATCTCAAATGTAGTAATGATGGCGTGAAACTTATAGGACCCCTTTATCACTCGACCCTACAAGAACACCTCTGAATTACTATTAAGCCATTAATGATCACGTGAATAACTCTGAGAATGAGTGGACAGCATAAAACACATGTAATTTATTCCTTTCCAGATCTCTTTTTTTCAGGTGACACATAATTTGTGTTCATTATTTGGATTTTTAAAGCTGTTATGGTAAGACAGTTAACACTTTTTTAAAATTCTAAAATAAAATAATTTACTTAGGATAGAACTTATAATAATTTCCCAAAGCTAAAGATAGAAACAAATATGGATTTCAGTATTTTTTCTCCTTTAATTACTGAATTATAGAACGGATTTTTTACTTAAAAACATACATACATACATACATACATACATACATATATATATAAAAAAAATAAAATTCTGTCCTATTGCCAGTGATCACTTATAGACTTCCATTTTCTACTATAGCCTAAAACTATTTTAACACATCTTCTTCTTCCTCATCATGTTGTTTATAGCACTTCACTCTTAATAGACTAAGCACACACAGGTAACTAGAGTAAGGAACAAGTAAAACAACTGCTACTAGGAACCAAAGTATAAATTCCTCCCTCTAGACATATTTCATTCAACGTGTCATATATTTCAAGGACTTTCACATGCCTAATATTTTTTACTTCTAGTAATAGTATAAAAAAATTCTATTTACATTTAACATCACCATTTTTTGTTTAGTTCTCTCTTACGCTTCAAAATGAAACTAATTGGCTCGGCGCCTGTGGCTCAGCGGGCTAAGGCGCCAGCCACGTACACCTGAGCTGGCGGGTTCGAATCCAGCCTGGGCCCGCCAAACAACAATGACAGCTGCAACCAAAAAAAAAAAAAAAAAAAAAAATGGCCAGGTGTTGTGGCGGGCGCCTGCAGTCCCAGCTACTTGGGAGGCAGAGGCAAGAGACTCGCTTGAGCCCAGGATTTGGAGGTTGCTGTGAGCTGTGATGCCACGGCACTCTATCCAGGGTGACAGCTTGAGGCTCTGTCTCAAAAAA
>CAUYRH010137200.1:0-12459 GCA_963574655.1 Perodicticus potto | reverse complement strand
TTTTTTTTTTTTTTTTTTTTTTTTGGTTACAGCCATCATTGTTGCTTGGAGGGCTCAGCCTGGATCGAACCCACCAGCTCAGGTGTACGTCGCTGGTGCCCTAGCCTGTTCAGCCACAGTCACTGAGCCCTAAAATTTCTTTGCTTAGCTTCTTGTTGGAGGATCTATCCAACACTGCCAAAGGAGGGTCAAAATCTCCGACTATTATGGATCTGGAAGAAATCAAGTTGCTTGCTCATGTCTGTTAGAGTTTCTCTTATAAATTAAACTGCATTCTGGTTGGGTGCATAAATATTAATAATTGAAATCTCATCATATTGAGCATTACCCTTAACAAATATGAAGTGACCATCCTTATCCTTCCTTACTTTTTTTTTTCTGCTTTCCATTTGCCTAGAATATAGATGACCATCCCTTCACCCTAAGTCTATATTTATCTTTTAAAGTAAGATGAGATTCTTGTATTCAGCAGATATCTGGCCTGAGTTTTTGTATCTAGTCGGTCCACCTGTGCCTCTTTAGAAGACAATTTAAGTCATTCACATTAATTTAGAATATTGATAAGCCTGGTAGAATTTTGGGAATCAAGTTTTTCAAAAGTCCAGTGGACATTTTTAACCCTTTCGCCACTATGGAATTTGGAATTTACTTGATCAAAAGTTTCTGAGTGAGTTTGCTTTTGTGGTGTGGGTGGAGGATTGTGCTGGTCATTATGGAAGATAGGTCTGAGAATATCCTGGAGAGCTGGTTTAGTTATGGCAAATTTCTTCAACATATAAATGTCATTAAAGTATTTAATTTCTCCATCATAAATGAAACTCAGTTTCACTGGATACATCATAAATGAAACTCAGTTTCACTGGATACTTTCAACTTTCACCTGGGTTGAAAGTTATTTTGTTTTAGGAGATTAAAAGTCGATGACCACCCTCTTCTTGCTTGAAAGGTTTCAGCAGAGAGAGCTGCAGTCATTCTAATATTCTTCCCCTTGTGGGTTATGGTTTTCTTGCATCTGGCTGCTTTCAGAATTTTCTCCCTCATATTAACTTTAGTGAAGTTAATTATGATGTGCCTGGAGGGGCTGTCTTATTCAGGTTGAGGCATGCTGGGGTTCTGAAACTCTCTGTTATCTGAATTTCAGAATCTCTTGGCATGTCTGGAAAATTCTGTTTCATAATCTCATGAAGAAGAGCCTCTCTGCCTTGCAAAGCAACTTCATCACTTTTGGGGATTCCTATAAGGCGAATATTAGTTTTCTTCAAATTATCCCAGAGCTCTCTGAGAGAATGATCCATTTTTGCTCTCCATTTCTCTTTCTCTTTGAGAGTTTGGGAGCATTCAAAAGCTTTGTCTTCACTGCCAGAAATCTTTTCTTCTGCTTGCTCCATACTGTTACTGATCAATTCTACTGTATTTCTCAGATGTTTCAGGGATGCAAATTCTTGTCTTAATGTGTCAAAATCTTTGGTGATTTTGTCTTTGATTTCCTCGAATTCTTGAGACAACTTTTGAAATGCTCCTTGAATTTCTAATTCTAACTTTATCTCTATTCTATTAATCTTATTTGCAATCCAAATTCTGAATTCAATTTCTGACATCTCAGCCATCTGTTTATCAATGGGATCTTCAGTTGTGTCCACCAAATTGCTCCTTGGGGGGTTGATCTACTCTGATTATTCATGTCACCAGAGTTTTTCCACTGATTCTGCCCCATGATTATTTACACTGTTTGGCTAGATGACCAGATAAAGTGAAGTTGGGTTGGGGGCGCCAAAAGTAGTGATTAGCCAGCCCTTTGCCCATAAGCTGGGACTGGTGTCTGTACCTTTCCCCTAGAGCTTTGCCAAGGACTCGTACAGTCCCACAGCCTGAGACACTGGGGACCTGCTTTGTGTGGCAGGGCTAAGTGGCTCTGTCTTGTTTTCAGCTGGTCTCTGTCCTTCCCTAGTGAATCAGTTACTCTGGGTCAAAGTCTCAGCTATGGAGAAATACCAGCAATTAAGTCACCCCGCTCCCCACAGGCAACAATTGAAAAAGGAAAATCAAACCTTCCCACAACCACACACCAAGGGTACCACTTTGGATAGTCCTTGAGTGATTGCTCCAGTTTAAGAGGTCCAAATCAAATGTCTCAGTTAGCACCCAGTCTCAAGTGAGAGAGTTCAAAAGGTCTCTGGCAACTAGATAGCAGGGGTCTCCTGGAAGCTCAAGTATGTCTTGCTCCAGTGCTCCGTGAGGTCAGAAGGACACCCCAGCAAATGAATTAGGCTGGGAAGATTGATGCCTCCTTCTCCTCCTTGAACTCTGTCACACCAAGTCACTGGTAACCCCGCAGGTCTGTGACCCAGTTCACTCCAATGAGCAGATGCTCCAGAGGTTTGAGCCTGCCTGAGTCACAGGGAGATCTATGTTTCCTCAGCCAGGCCACTGCTCTGTGCCACTATCCAGCAGAGGGAGGTGAGGCCTGACAACCTCAGGTGCTTAATAGAGGCTGGGGCGGTTCACTCAGTTCCAGTCCCTCCCCTGATCAATGTTGCTGACAGAACAGAACAACTTTGCAGAATTTGTTTCTTTCCTGGCTATATTCCCCTGCAGATCAGATGCTGCTTGAGCTCACAGAAACTGCAACTCAGCCCTGGTCTGCGCTGCCGCCCAGTCTTGGCTGCACTCTGTGTTGTGGTGGGTGTGCTGAGAGCTCACACTCAGCTATCAGTTCCAGCCTCTGCCTGCCCGCCTTTGTCTCAGCTATGATCCCTGAGGGCTGGGTGTGTCTTAGGCTCAGTAAAGAAGTCCTCTGTGTCAGCTCCACCCTGGGAGTCTGCTGTCTCTGTGCTCCACCCAGGCCATGCCATCTCAGGCATATCCTCTTGGGGCCTGCATTTCAGTCCCAGAACTGTCCCACTGGTGGCTGCCACTGGAGAAGATGCTTGGCTTCCTCTGGTTGCCCAGAGAGACAGGGTGTGTTCTTCCAAAATATCCCCAGGTGTGTGAGCCCTATTGTTCCTGCCACTGGGGCTGCTGCTCTGTGAATCAGGGCACTGCCTCTCCTGTATTGTTCCCTCTCAGTTGACCATCTTCTCCTTACTCCCATGCCACAAAATCAGCACAGACCAGCAACAGCCTATGCCCTGTCCACACCTCTCCCCAGAAAATGCCCAAGAATCTGGACTCCATGAGGGACAGACTTCCAGACCTCGGGGTGAGAGTGGAGGGGAGTGCTGGGAGTTCAGAATTGCAGGTAGAGAATATATACAGTTTTATACAGTTTTATGCCTGGCAGGAGAGTCCCATGGCACCCTAGTAGGGGAAGGAGGTCTGGTTTTTAGAGGGTCTCTCCCATGGGATAAAATGGGAGAATATTTGAACTCCGCTCACTTGTTTGTATGAAATATACTGCAATCTGTTCTCATGGAGGAGGGGACTCCCATTCACTTGATGATGGATTTTGTACCTATTGTTTGTATCCTTGGGGTCACAGCTCACCTCAGCAGGGTGGATGTGCATTCTTCAATCTTCTCTCTTGGTTCAGCTCCAAACTATCGACTTTCTTGCTAAACTTCTGTCCTTTAACTCTCCTTCTTTATGGGAGCCTCTGTAGAAACCTGGCTCCAGTCGGCCTTCTTGCCTCCCTCCTAAGCCTATTTTCTTAAGTGTTCTGATCATAAAAAGATGCTGGATATTATCAAAAGCTTTTTCTGCATCAAATGAGAGAATCATATGGTCTTTGTTTTTATTTTGTTTATATTTGTATATATATTATATATATTAAATATAATGTATGTATTATATTTATAGATTTACATATATTGAACCAACTGTGTAACCCTGGGATGAAACCAACTTGGTAATGGTGTATAATTTTTTTGATGTGCTGTTGAATTCTTGTTTGCTAGGATCTTATTGAATATTTTTGCATCAATTTTCATTAATGATATTGGTCTATAATTTTCTTTCCTTGTTGTATCTTTTCCTCGTTTGGGGATCAGGGTGATATTTGCCTCATAGAATGTGTTGGGAAGTTTTTCTATGTTTTGGAAAAGGTTACATAATATATAGCTACTAGATCCTCTTTAAAGGTTTGGTAGAATTCTGATGTGAAGCCATCTGGATCCGGGCTTTTCCTTTTTGGGAGATTTCATATAGTTGATGCTATTACAGTGCTTGATATAGGTCTATTCAACATTTCTAATTCTTTCTGACTGAGTCTAGGAAGGTGGTGTGCTTCCAGGTATTGGTCTATTTCCTCCAGATTTTCATATTTCTGAGAATAGAGTTTTTTGTAGTAATAATTAAGGATTTTTTTTTTAATTTCTGAGGTGTCTGTTGTTATTTTTCCTTTATCATTTCTGATTGATGATATTAGGAATTTTACTTTTCTGCTTCTGGTTCAAAGGCTTTATCAATTTTGTTAATCTTTTCCAAAAAAACAACCTTTTGATTCATTGATCTTCTGAATGATTCTTTTGTTCTCAATTTCATTTAATTCTACTCTAATTTTGGTTATTTCTTTTCTTCTGCTAGGTTTGGGGTTGTAATGTTCTTCCTTTTCCAGTTGCTTGAGATGACCCACTAAGTTGTTAATTTCCTCGCTTTCCATTCTCTTGAGGAAGGCTCGTGACACTATAAAGTTCCCCCTTAAAACTGCCTTTGCAGTATCCCACAGGTTTTGATAATTCATGTCTTCATTGTCATTTTGTTCCAAAAATTTGGTGATTTCCTTCTTAATCTCATCTTTGACCCAGCTATCATTCAACATAAGGTTATTTAGTTTCCATGACTTTGTTTGAGTATGAAGATTCCTGTTGTTGTTGAGTTTGACTTTTATTCTGTGGTGGTCTGCAAAAATACAAGGAATAAATTCTATAATTTTAAATTTGCTGAGGTTAGATTTTTGAACTAAGATGTGATCAATTTTGGAGGATGTTCATAGGCTGATGAGAAGAATGTGCATTCATTTTTGTTAGGATGAAATGTTCTGTAGATGTCTGTTAAATCCGTTTTTTGTAGGGTCAAGCTTAAGTCCAATATTTCTTTGTTTAGTTTTTTCTTGGAAGATCTAGCCAATACTACCAAAGAGGTGTTAAAATCTCCAACTATTATAGTTCAGGAAGACATCAAATTGTTCATATATGTTTGTGTTTCCTTTATAAATTGAGGAGCATTCTAATAGGGCACATAAATGTCAATAATTGAAATCTCTTCATGTTGAGTGTTCCCCTTGACAAATATGAAGTGACCATCCTTATCTTTCTTTGCCTTTGTTGTTTTAAAGCCTATTGTATATGCAAATAAAATTACAACCTCTGCTTTTTTCTGATTTCCATTTGCCTGAATTATAGATATCCATCCCTTCACCCTAAGTCTATTTTTATCCTTTAAGGTAAGATGAGATTCTTGTATACAACAGATATCTGGCTTGAGTTTTTGTATCCAGTCAGCCAACCTCTGCCTCTTTAGAGGACAATTTAAACCATTCACATTAATTGAGAGTATTGATAAGCATGGAGGTTTTGGCTGTCCTGTATTTCAAGTGACCAGTGGATCTTTTTAATCCTTTCACCATTGTGGATGTTAGGTTTTGTTCAAGGCTTTCCAGATGAGTTTACTTTGGTGGTAGACCATTAAGCTGATTGTTATGGAGAATGGGTCTGAGTGTATCCTTGAGAGCTGGTTTAGTTATGGCAAATTTCTTCAATGTGTGTAAGTCAGTAAAGTATTTGATTTCTCCATCACAATTAAAACTCAGTTTAGCTGGATACAGGATCCTGGGGCTGAAAATTGTTTTGTTTTAGGAGATTCATTCTAATATACTTCCCCTTTTAGGTTATACTTTTCTTATGTCTGACTGCTTGCAGAATTTTCTTTTCATATTAATTTTGGCAAAGTTAATTACAATGTGTCTAGGAGATGCTTTATTTGGATTGAGTCATGCTGGGGTTCTGAAACTGTCTGCTATCAGAATTTCTGTATCTCTTGCCATGCCTGGGAAATTTTCCTCCATTATATCTTGGAGTAGAGCATCTATGCCTTTAGGACCATCCTCTTCTCCTTTAGGAATTCCTATAAGGTGAATATTTGCTCTTTTGGAGTGGTCCCACAACTCTCTCAGGGAATGATCCGTTTTTGTTCTCCACTTCTCTTTCTCTTTGAGCATTGGGAGCTCAAAAACTTCTTCTTCATCGTCAGAGATCCTTTCTTCTGCCTGCTCCACTCTATTATTAAAGGATTCTACTGTATTATGAAGCTCTTCGAATACCTTTCTCATTTCTTTAAGGTCTGCAATTTCTTTTCGCATTATGTCCAGATCCTTGGAGATTTTGTCTTTGAATTCATTGATTTCTTGAGACACCTTTTGAACTACTCCTTGAATTTCTAATTCCAACTTTACTTCCATTCTGTTAATCTTATTTGCTATCCATATTCTGAATTCTATTTCTGACATTTCAGCCATTCGTTTATGAATGACATCTTCTGTTGTATCTCCTTTGTCATTCATTGGGGGAGTTGATCTACTCTGATTATTCATGTTGCCAGAGTTTTTCTGTGGATTCCACCCCATGATTATTTTTCACAGTTTGGCTAGTGAAGCTGGTAAGGTGAGATTGGATTGAAGCCACCAGGAGTTGTAGCTGACCAGTCCTTTACCAAAGAGCTGGGACTGGTTGGTGACTGTGGTTTTTCCCTCAAGCTTTTTTTTTTTTTTTTTAACCGAGTCTCAAGCTGTCACCCTGGGTAGAGTCCCATGACGTCACAGCTCACAGCAACCTCAAACTCTTGGGCTTAAGTGATTTTCTTGCCTCAGCCTCCCAACTAGCTGGGAATATAAGAGCCTGCCACAATGCCCAGCTATTTTTTGGGTTGTAGTGGTCATTGTTGTTTGGCAGGATTGGGCTGGATTTGACCCCTCCAGCTCTGGTGTATGTGGCTGGCGCCCTAGCTGCTGAGCTACAGGTGCAGAGCCATTCCCCTACAGCTTTACAAAGATACCTTACAGTCCTGCAGCCTGAGACTATGGGGACCTGATTGGTGTGATGGGGCTAGGTGGCTCTGACTTGTATTCACTCTATCCAATCCGAGTGAATTGGTGGCTTTGGGCTGAAATCTCAGCTAGAGAGAGGTATAGCAACTAAGACCCCCCATCTCCCACCAGCAATAACTGGAAGAGGAAAATCAGTCCCTCCCACTAAAACACCACCAGGGCTCAACCTTGGAGGGTCCCCGGGTGGCCAGACCATGTCAAGAGTTCCAAACCAATTGTCCCAGGCAGTAAAATCACTGTTCAAGTGGGAGAGTACAAAAGGTCTCCAGCAACCAGACTACAGGGTTCCACTGGCAGCTCAAGTGTGATTTGCTCCAGTGCTCAGTGGAGTCAGAAAAGCCCACCCAGCGAAAGAGTTAGTCTAGGGAGGTTGTAACCTCCTTCCCCACCTTGCACCTCAGCCAAGCCCAGTCACTGGTAACTCTGCAGGGCTGTGGTTCAGTTCCCTCCAATGCACAAGTGCACCAGGGATTTGCATCTGCCTGAGTCAAAGGGGAGTCAATGCCTCCATGGCTGGGCCACAGCACTCTGCCTTCAGGCAGGAGCAGCTCAAGCCTGACTCCCTCCAGTGCTCATTGGAAACTGGGACGTGTTCTACCTGAGTTTGTTCCAAGGCAGGAGTTACCATTGCAGTGCATGATTCTCTCCCTTAGAGACCAAGCCTCTGCCCTGGCCACACTCCTCCTCTGGAACCCCTGAAGGGTGAGGTCTGGCTTCCTCTGGTGGTCCACAGAATTAGGAAGGTGTCTCCCAAATTTGACCCTGGCCAGAGGGCAGGAGTGCACCACTGTGATGGAGGTGCTGCTGTGGGTTGGAAGAGCTGCCACCTCCAGTCAGAGGTACCATTGCTGTTCTGAGGTGCAGGCACCGAGGGTGGAAGGTTCTATTGAGCACTTTCCCAGCACAGGACCAATACCCCTCCCCTTGCAACTCCCTGCTTCTACTAGAGTCACAGTTTCAGTGCAGCTGCACTGCAGCCCATGAGATGCCTAGCTGTCGCAAGGAACCACCAGACACTCTGGGTTCTGCAGGGAGTAGGCTTCTGGACTGCCAGGAGAGTGGGGGAAGGGTGGACTGGGATTTCAGGAAGGCAGGGAAAATATTTGTTCAACTTTTATTCTGGGCAAGAGACTTCCCTGGCTCCCAGCAGGATCTCTCTGGAGGAGTCCGAGCCTTCAGTCATTCTCTCCCATGGGGTAAAACAAGAGGTCTTCTGTTCACTGCTCACTTATAGAAAGCACACAGTGAGCATTCTCTTGGGGGAAGAGGACAGACTCTCCTCCTCTTTGAGATGGGTTTTGTACCTGAAATTTGCTTCCTTGGAGTCCCAGCTTGCCTCAGCAAGGATGATGTGAACTTACCAATCTACTCTATCAGCTCAGCTCCCGACCTTCAGCTTTATTGGGTTCTTCTGGCCATCATCTCTCCCTCTGGATAGGAGCTTCTGTTGAAAGCTGGCTCCAGTTGGCCATCTTACCTCCTTCCTCCCTGGTTGATTTTAATTTGAATCCTTTCCCTATAAAAAAAACCATAACCATGAGGTTATGCCAGTGAATTCTGTGAGTCATTCTGGCAAATTATCAAAGCCCAGGGAAGTATTAGAGATCCCTGAAATTGCAGTTGGTGTCAAAAGTGAGAACAGTCTGCTCGGCGCCTGTGGCTCAAGCAGCTAAGGTGCCAGCCACGTACACATGAGCTGGTGGGTTGGAATCCAGCCCGGGCCTGCCAAACAATGATAGCTGCAACCAAAAAATGGCCGGGCATTGTGTCAGGTGCCTGAGTCCCAGCTACTTGGGAGGCGGAGGCAGGAGACTCGCTTGAGCCCAGGAGTTGGAGGTTGCTGTGAACTGTGATGCCACCGCACTCTACCCAGGGTGAGAGATTGAGGCTCTGTCTCAAAAAAAAAAAAAAAAAAGTGAGAACAGTCTTGTGGACTATGCTTCCTCTCATTTTAATGCATCCAACTATGCTGTGAGCATAAGACTAAGCCACAGATGGAAGGCACTGTCCATGCCCAATCTGCACACCTGAGCAAGAACATGCCTAGAACCCACATGAATTAAAGAGATGGGTCCCCATAAGGAAAGACCCTGTAATCCCACAGACAGTCAGTATAAGAATGCCCCCAGCCCTATGTGGAGGATCCTATAGCCCTTTGTGTGGAGGAGCCTGTAGCCCTATTTGGAGGAGCCTATAGCCCGGTGTTGTGGAGCGTGTGGAGGAGCCTATAGCTTTTTTTTTTTTTTTTTTTTTTTTGAGGCAGAGCCTCACTTTCTCACCCTTGGTAGAGTGCCATGGCATCACAGCTCACAGCAACCTCCAGCTCTTGGGTTTAGGTGATTCTCTTGCCTCAGCCTCCCAAGTAGCTGGTACTACAGGCACCCACAACAACGCCCGGCTACTTTTTTGTTGCACTTTAGCTGGGGCTGGGTTCAAACCCACCACCCTCAGTATATGAGACCAGAGCCCTACTTACTGAGCCACAGGCACCACCAGAGCCTATAGCTCTTTGTGTGGAGGAGCCTGTAGCCCCATGTGGAGGAGCCTATAGCTCCATGTGGAGGAACCTGTAGCCCTGTGTGGAGGAGCCTGTAGCTCTTTGTGTGGAAGAGACTATAGCCCCATGTGGAGAAGCCTCTATCCCCGTGTTGAGGAGCCTATAATCCTTTGTGTGAAGGAGCCTGCAGCTCCCTGTGGAGGAGCCTATAGCCCTTTGTGTTTAGGAGGCTGTAGCCCTTTGTGGGGAGAAGCCTCTATCCCCATGTTGAGGAGCCTCTATTCCCTTGTTGAGAGCCTACAGTCCCTTGTAAAGGAGCATATAGCCCTGTGTGGAGGAGTCTATAGCCCCATATGGAGGAGCCTATAGCCTTTTGTGTGGAAGATCCTATAGCCCTTTGTGTGGAGGAGGCGGTAGCCCTTTGTGTGGAGGAGGCGATAGCCCTTTTTGTGGAGAAGCCTATAGCCCTTTGCTTCTGCTTGGGCACTTTAGTTGCCTTGTCCACTAGGTAAGAAAAAAGAAAGGTGTAACTTTATTGGAGAAGCAACTGCCCTGACCACCATGCAGGACTGCTCTTGCATGATAAGGGTAGGGAATGTTTCTGGCACGCAGGGGATCCTCTGGGACGTCAACTGTTATTCCTATGTCCAGTTTTACTGCAGGCTCAATCAAGGCACAGGGAGCAGGAGCATGTGTGCCTCAGGGATGAGGGTAACCCCACCAGAGAAGCCACCAAGACCAGCAGAAGTGCCAGCCTCTAGGAGAAAAATCTGGAATGGGTGGCAAAGGAGGAAGAAAAGGAGTGTCAGTCGTGAGCTACAACACAGCACTGAGAGTAACATAGCCACTAACTAGCAGGTTTCCCCAGAAATCACAACTAACTAGAACTGGAGAAGCCCTTCCTGCATGGGATGAATTTGACATAAGACCGACTGGCTCTGAGTGGGCACAGTGGTGACTTGTAGTAGTGTCCCATCCAGATCCCTGCTGCCTGGACCATGTGCGCTCCACCAGCTTCTGTCAGGGTCAGCTCCTGAAGGATCACAGCTGCACCTTCTCCTAGAATGGCCCTTGATTCAAAGGGACCTCCCAGCCAGAGAATGACTACGGGGCTGTGCCTTCCCGGTGGTGGCCTGGAATCAGTGACAATGATGCTGGAACCAGAAGGTGTGGACCTCTGCACCTCAAGGTGAGATGATCCTGTGGCCCCCTTCATGCTGCAGAGCTCCCTATGGAGTCAGACCCAAGCAGGATGACAGCAGAGTTCCTGTCTCTGCCGTGCTCCCTCTCTGTCCTAGGCTGCCCCCTCATGTCCTCTCAAGCTCCACTGAGAGCTCCCTCAGCAAACCAGAATCCCCATCTAATTCTCTGCTTTGAAGAAATTCGACTGTCATCTTGCCCTGTAGATGCTCTCTTGGTAGTGTAGAAGGGTGAGTGTAAGCCAGGTGTCAACTGAAAACATGGTTCTGACAAGAAAGGAAGATAAACCTGTGTCAACATAGCATGAGCCCTTGAGGAAGGTTGTGAGGTGTGAGGTGCAATGGGGAGCTGACCTGAACAGGCCCTGCCAGGCATTAAAACAGAATTAGCAGCCCCCAGACAACTGAGAAGATGGCACTTTCTGAGGAGGGGCCACCATTGCACCGCTTTTATTTCTGTATCCTCTGCTGAGCAGAGTACCAGGCTCAGAGATGAGCAGCAGCAGCCTTTTCCTCCCTGCCCCTTCACCTGCTGCATAAGTGTTAGCTCCTCCTCCTTTAATAGCCACCCCAAAAGCATGGGCCTGAATCAGCTAGACTAGTGACCAGAGTCACATGTGTTGTGAGGACTCCGCTACTGGCCTGGGAAATGACTCTTCAGCCTGTGCCTCCCCAGCTCCCAGCAGAATGCCTAGCATTCAGCAACCCGCATCTGAGAGCAAGAAAACCACATCTGCTCCCACTTGTCCCAACGTGCAGAATAGGAGCAAGGCATAGATAGCTGCAGAGGTCAGGCCTAGCGGCCAGACCACTGCTGCCCCTCCAGTCACAAAAGTGGCACAGAGAGCAAGTGTCAGTCTGGCACCTGGCAGGGCCCCTGGCAAGAGCTCCAGCTGCATCATGATTGACAGTCTCTGAGGAGGTGGATGCCTGAGCCCAGGTGTCAGAGTGCAGGTGAATCTCAAAAACCGATGTAGGCCAGACTCCAGGGGAACTGCACTGGGAGCAGACTGATGCTAGAAAGGACTTCTACATCTAGGGAACAACATACAAAGCAGCTAACCCAAAATTTTCTGATTTTTTCTAAAGACAGTCTCACTTTATTGCCCTTGGTAGAGTGCCGTGGTGTCACAGCTCACAGCAACCTCCAGTTCCTGGACTTAGGCGATTCTCTTGCCTCAGCCTCCCAAGTAGCTGGGACCACAGGTGCTCGCCACAATGCCCGGCTATTTTGTTGTTGTTGCAGTTTGGCAGGGGCCGGGTTTGAACCCACTGCCCTCGGTATATGGGGCAGGCGCCTTACTCACTGAGCCACGGGCGCCGCCTATAACCCAAAATTTTCTATTCTAAGATATTCACAGCCAAAGAAAAGGAGGAAATGATGCAGCATCTGGTGGGAGGAGACACTTTATTGTCCTGGGGTCTCTGGAGGCCCTGGGCTGGCTGCATCACTGGTCTCCCCCGGAGCAGGGCTCTGCTCCATGGCTCTGATTGTGGTAGTCGGAGGCAATGTCCCCCAGCACAGAGAGGAACTCGGAAAAGTCAATCTTCCCATCTTTATCCTTGTCCGCTTTCTCAAACGTATTGCCCAAGTAATCTTTGCCCTTCTTTTCCTGTGAGGAGAGAAACATACAAATAAGAACAAAGCCATTACACATGAGACTTGAATCGCAAAAAAGAGGGAAAGTGGCATCCTGCAGTGGGAGCAAGGCAAGGGCTAAGTG
>CAUYRH010137198.1:0-56987 GCA_963574655.1 Perodicticus potto | reverse complement strand
TTGGAAAAAAAAAATAAGAAGTTAACTGATGACTTCATACTGAGCCTCAGAGTCAAAGCATTCTATAATAGACATACTATTATTTGACAATGTGAATATTACTTTCTTGGATTATTAATAATATTGCTTAATATTTTGATGCAGTAATCATCTGTTTTCTTTTCTGAATGTATTTATCTCCATTCATTCTTTCCGTGGTTTTTGTTTCTAGTCCTTATCTTAAACATTGTTATTGTTATTAAATTTTAAGCCTTTTAAATTCTGTGAAGGCAAAAGGTGGAAACCTAATTAACACATGTATATGTAAAAAAAAAAAAAAAAAAAGGAAAGAAAGAAAACAGGTATGTCAATAAAACTGTCTGATGAGCTTAGGAGATGAAGGGCAGACTTCAGAATACTTGTTAAAGGAGAATGACAACCACCGTATAGCTCACGCTCTCCTATCATACCAATTTCAAATCTGTTGGGAGATGACAAGAAAGGTCTTAGAGTTTTTGTAATAGGTTCTGAGAGAGACAGGGAACTCTGGTCTTTTCATGGAGACTTCTGCCAGATAAACTCCCAGGAAAAACCAAGGATAAGGCCTTGATGAGTACTTGGGTTCTTATTGCCCTGGTTGGATTTACAATGCTGTTGAAGGTGACCCCCTGGAGGGGGAGAAACTGACCCAAACAAGTCCACTTAAATTCTTGACTCCTCTATCTCTTGGGATGAATCTGGGAGAAAACTTAACACATTTTCTTGATAACAACCAGTTAGGTCCCCTAGAGTAAGCTGGACCCTCAAAGAAGGTTGGTCCTGTGCAAGTCAAATCTGAATGATCCAGAGAGTACAAACTCTGCAGCCCTGGCTGGAATGCCACATGCTTGTGAGTGCAGCCTCAAGGGGTCCCCAAAGCTGAAGGAGGTTGAAGAAATCCTGGAACTCTGGGAGGCCGAGGCGAGTGGAGAGCCTGAGCTCAGGAGTTTGAGACAAGACTGAGGAAGAGTAAGACCTCTGTCTCTGCTAAAAATAGAAAAACACTAGCTGAGCATCTAGTGGCAGGCACCTGTAGTTCCAGCTATTCAGGAGGCTGAGGGAAGGAGATCTCTTAGATCCAGGAGTTTGAAGTTGCTGTAAGCTATGACACCACAGCACTGTAGCCTGGGGCAACAGAGTGAGATTCTGTCTTTAAAAGCAGAACAAAACAAAACAAAAAACAGTGGTGCATGGTGGCTCATACCTGTAATCTTAGCAGTCTGGGAGGGTGAAGCAGGTGGATTGCTTGAGCTCAGGAGTTCAGGACCAATCTAAGCAAGTGTCTACTAAACATAGAAAAAAAAAATTAACTGAGTGTCGTGGTGAGTGCCTATATAGTCCTAGTTACTCAGGAAGCTCAGGCAAGAGGATCTCTGGAGCCCAAGAGACTGAGGTTGCTGTGAGCTATGATGATGCCACAATGCTCTATCAGGGAAACAGAGATTCTGTCTCAAAAATAAATAAATGAATGAATGAATGAATAAAAAATAAATGAAGAGAAGGTTGAAATAGAAGTAATGATGTTCTTGCCACTTGTTTTAGAGCTTTTGGTAGTGCAAACACATGAGCGATTTGTTTGGTTGAGTCATGAGCTTAGTGTGAAAGCTGAGGTCTCTTTCTGGAGAGGAGGGTATACAAACTCTACAGAAGATTGGGGCTGGCTGTGTGCGGCTTCATGTGCTGTAACACAACCCACTTCATGTTCAGGTGTCATCTGCCCTTCTTTGTCTTATCCTACGGGAATTTTGGCTCAATGAGGTGATGCACTGGCTACTGTTGTTGTGAGTAGTAAACTGTCCTTTATCTTTGACCCAGGAGTCGTGTGTCTTCCACCTGCACTCATAAATCTGTGACAGGCCCTCTTGTTAGCGTGCAAGTGGAGCAAAATCTCAGACCCTTCACAGTTCTTGACACAAGACAATTTTATAACCTTCCATAAGGATTTAAGAATTTAAATAGATGCATACTTTGTATGTGTGTTTTCTATTTTTGTGGTTGTTTAGAAAACGCCAGCTATAGAAAGCAATATTTTGTGAAGGTAAGCAAAATGGCAAGGGGAAAATGACATTGAAATATCGCTTTTCTCTTAGAGTTAAGGGCTTGTCCTACTGCCTGAGACCCTGCCATTGAGCTTCCCCTTTAGACATTTAAAAAAATTGACTTGTAAACATGCATGCTCCCAGGAACAGAATACAGAGGCCAGCTAGTGGTGATTCACACTTCATGGTAATCAAAACAATCACCTCTCTCCATCTGATTGGAATCATCACTAAGAAAGAATAAGAAATTTGATATCCTTATATAGTAGTGTTTTTCGATCTTTTTTATCTCACATCACACTTGAACCTATAGTTAAACTTCCATGGCATACTTAAATTATGTTGGTCAAAAAAAAAAGAATCAAAAAAAGAACATACGTACTATGCCAAGAACATCTTCTGAAAATAATTTAATTAATGCTCTTTAAAATTTTTCATGGCACACTAGCTGAAAATCACTGTTACAGAGGGATACAGGAGAAGATAAAGAAGAGACAAGGGGAGAATGTAACGCTGGGGTCATATTCAGCCTGCACTGTCCCACCTGGCTTTGGCAGCCAGAATGCATTATGACTGCAAGACACTCCTGGATATTTCCAGAAAAGGCGTAACAAAAGTGATAGTGGACAGTCACCAAAAACAATCTCCAGATCCCTAGAGATCATTCAGAGACCATAAAGTATAAAGTGTCTGGAAGATTCATCAAGAATAATTTGTTGTGTCTCAACTGTATACTCTTCACCAGATTCTGAAGATGAGTTGTGCAGTAAATTTGGACAGTTCAGGTATCTTTGGTATGTTTTTCTTTTTTTTAAAGACAGAGTCTCATTTTATAGCCCTCGGTAGAGGGCCATAGCATCACAGCTCATGGCAATCTTCAATTCCTGGGCTTAGTTGATTCTCTTGCCTCAGCCTCCTGAGTATCTGGGACTACAGGCACCCACCATGACACCTGGCTATTTTTTGTTGCAGTTTGGCTGAGGCCGGGCTCGAACCTGCCACCCTTAGTACATGGGGCTGGCACCCCACCCACTGAGCCACAGGTGCCGCCCAGTTCAAGTATCTTTTATCACCTCCAAGTCTACTTTTTAAGCATTGAATCTATAGGCCTAAAGTCGAGGATGGTAACTTAAACATTTGTTGCTTATATGTGAAAGACTGTTCTGAAGAACCCATGCCTTGACAAAGTTAGATAGCTCAACTTCATGAAATTCAGTCCATTATTACAATTGCTAAATGAGCCATTTAGCTTTTTTTTCTGTTGGGCAGAAATAGTATTACTTTGAAACTGTGAAAAATATCTCTATAAAATATAGGTTTATGATCTGTCATACAAATATCATTTTTCTATAACGGAGTAGTAATAGAAGTGTATTTCTTTTAGATAATCAAAAAAGGCATTCTGTAAAATTATATTTTCAACCTATTAACTTTTTCCCCAGAGATTAAAAAAAAACAATACTTTGTACAGAGTAGACTTTAGTAAGTGGTTGATTAAAGTGGATTTCTGTTTGGTAGAGAGAAAGATATATTAGATTGAGTTCTATGTTCAAACTATCTCATATGCACACATTTTTAGTTTAATGTTTTGCTCTACCAAAATAAAACAACATAAAATGTCCTTAATCAATGACTTCTTTGAGTCTACATGTAGTATTTTATCATCCTAGGATCACTCAACACTGTTTTGGATTCAATACCTTTACTCTATTTCTGGAATATAAAATGTAAATATTTGTTTTAAGATAAGAATTAGCATGCATCATTTCCATATCTTAGTGCTTTTCTGTCAATTTTGGCAAAATGGCCTAATTTATGCACCAAAATTGGGGGAAGACTGAGCTGGTATCAAATATGGTGGCAAGTATGTTTTTTAGTTTCATGACCTTGTTGCTGCCCCTACATCTCTGGAAACCTGTGGCTGTGGCCATTCACAATGCATAGTAGCACCATTCCCTAAGAAAGGGAAAAATAGAGAAATAGTGGCATGAGAGACTGTGTGTGAGAGAGAGAGATGAAGAGAGACAGAGAGACTGAGACTCCAAGGACTATCCAGGGATGTTCTGGTCAGGAAGCCCAGTGAATGTCTAGATCTTGAACTTTACCTTCGTATGAAGCGTGGTCCTCAGTGACAAAGTCTCATGAAAGGTTCAGGGTTACACTGTTTTATCTTACAGACAATCCACTACAAACGCACAAACACACAGGGTATACGTAGAAATATAAATTGGTCTCAAGAATTACTTTGCTGCTGGCTCAGCACCTGTGGCTCAACGGGCTAAGGCGCCAGCCACGTACACCTGAGCTGGTGGATTTGAATCCAGCCCGGGCCTGCCAAACAACAATGACGGCTGCAACCAAAAAATGGCCGGGCGTTGTAGTGGGCACCTGTAGTCCCAGCTACTTGGGAGGCAGAGGCAGGAGACTCGCTTGAGCCCAGAAATTGGAGGTTGCTGTGAGCTGTGATGCCACAGCACTCTATCCAGGGTGACAGCTTGAGGCTTTGTCTCAAAAAAAAAAAAAAAGAAAAAAAAAATTCCTTTGCTGCTACAAAACTTGAATGGGAGGGGTTTTTCTGTTGTCCACAGTTGTAGCTTTGGTTTAAAATGCTGAGTAAAAGCGTAAAGTGCCCAATCCATCAGTAGCTGCCAATGAGCTCCTAACAATTGGAGCTGGGGCTCAGCGCCCGTAGCACAGCAGTTACGGCGCTAGCCACATACACCGAGGCTGACAGGTTCAAGCCTGGCCTGGGCCAGCTAAATAACAATGACAACTCCAACCAAAAAATAGCCAGGCACTGTGGCAGGTGCCCATAGATCCAGCTACTCGGGAGACTGAGGCAAGAGAATCACTTAAGCCCAAGAGTTTGAGGTTGTTGTGAGCTGTGACACCACTGCACTCTACTGAGGGCGACATAGTGAGACTCTGTCTCAAAACAAACAAACAAACAGTTGGCTGTAACAGAAAAGACATGCATGGCCCTATTACCAGCAACTGCCACCACAACCCCTCTCACAACCTCAATATAAAAAACAGCTGAAGGTGAAGGGAAGGCACGGCCAGCCCACCTCATAGAGACAGCGTCCTGGGGAACTCAGTTTCTTCCCTTCCCGCTCCCTCCTTACTGCGTACACATTGAAGGAGCTAAACTTGGGAGAGGGGGAGGAAGAGGGTGTCCACACCTCGCCTTCTTCTCCACGTCAAACTCCTTAATTCATAAATTTGAGGCTATCATGAGGCAGGAAAAGAGTTTTGAACTCGATATGAGAATGAAATTCTAAACAGGTCTGGAGCAACCTTTAACTGCTAATGATGGTAAGTTGCACCCTATGCCCAAGGTGCTTATAGGGATGGGAAAAGAAAAACTGCTCTAGTAGAGGAAAAGTCAAGTTTTGCTAAGAGAAAACTGTTCTATATTTATACCACAGTGATTGTAGACTCCTCGATTAACCATTCAGTTTCACACCAATCAAAAAAACGTGCTAAATTTTGTGCAAAGCCACAAATCACCACTGCACATTAACAAAAGCCAAAATGAAGCCCCGAGGTATCTGAGAAGTATGGCCGATGCGTGAGCACATTTCCCTGCCTGCGACCGTGGAAGCATTTTCCTCAACCTTTTCTGCTGTCTCTGGGTGATGCCAAGAACTACAACATCTCTTGCGTTTTCAACTGAAGGTAGAGAAGGAACACATATATTTGTACACGACAGTGCATGGGTGAATTGCAGGAAAGAGAGAACTGACACGCGTGGAGAGCCTACTGTTTACCAGCTTAGATTACACAGATTACATGTGTAATCTACGTATCAGATTCTATATTACCCTAAATAGGTAATCCAATTTAATTCTCCGAGGGTGATAGGTGATAGAATAGATGAGATAGATAGAGTCAGTTATTAGAATCAAATAATAGTAAGTTTCAACTAAAATAGCCCACGATGGTGAGTTTGATGTTTTTGATGTTTTCTTTTTTTTTTCTCTTACAGAACTTACAAATTTATTTATTTATTTTTTATAGTTGGGGAATCATTGAGGGTACAAAGAACCAGGTTACACTGCTGACTTTCATTTTTTCAAAGCAAGGATATTTATTTTTTAAAATATGACAGTTTTGAGTATTTAAGAATTTACACCCCCTCCGTTTTTTTTTTTTTTTTTTTTTTTAGACAGAGTCTCACTATGTCACCCTCAGTAGAGTGCTATGGCGTCACAGCTCACAGCAACCTCAAACTCTTGGGCTCAAGTGGTTGTCTTGCCTCAGCCTCCCCAGTATGCTGGGACTGCAGACACTTGTCATAATGCCTGGCTATTTTTTGTTGTGGTTGTCATTGTTGTTTAGCTGGCCCAGGCTGGGTTCGAACCTGCCAGCCTCGGTGTATGTGGCTGGTGCCGTAACTACTGTGCTACAGGTGCCAAGCCAATTTCCCACTATTATAGCCATATAAACCTAAGGCGTTGCCAGAATCACTTACCAAATCAAATGTAAAAGAGGTGTGGGAAAAGTGTAAGTTTTCTTTCTCTTTCTTTTTTTTTTGAGACAGAGCCTCAAGCTGTCACCCTGCATAGAGTGCCGTGACATCACAGCTCACAGCAACCTCCAACTCCTGGGGTCAAGCGAGTCTCCTGCCTCTGCCTCCCACGTAGTTAAGACTACAGGCACCTGCCACAACGCCCGGCCATTTTTTGGTTGCAACCGTCATTGTTGTTTGGCGGGCCAGGGCTGGATTCGAACCTGCCAGCTCAGGTGTACATGGCTGGGGCCTTAGCCCGCTGAGCCACAGGCGCTGAGTCTTCTTTCTCTTTCTTGACTGTTTCTTCAACTAGAAAATGATGAGATTGATACACGTACATCTGTAAGGTACAGTCCAACTCCTGCAGCCTAAGCTTTTTACAAGGCAATGTCAGAAGACTAAACTAAAAATTTCAGTTGTTTGTAGAAAGCAAATCTAAATTAGCCAGATCGAACGTTATGTCTACATAATGTCACCTAATCAGTTGAAAAGTGAACATTTCAGCCCAATCACAGATTTGCTATTATATAGTAGACCAACAGCAATACAAAAACTCATCCTAACCAAAAAACTCTGTTCTGTAATTAGAAAAACAAAACTAAACAAAAAACTGTGTGTGCAGATATGACCTAAGATTTCTCAAGTCCCACAGTCTCCTTAATAATAAACAATACCCCAACAAATTTCCTTCTAAGGCATACAGTGGCTATGGATACCAAGTGGCATTTCCTGTGGATTCTTTTCCCCGGGGAGGACTTTGAACGTCAGCTTTGCAGAGTTTCAGAATCTTGAATTAATGTCACCGAAGGCTAAGGCTCCCACAGACGTTCACCTAACTTTTTCATTTCACAGAAGGGGAAACTGAGGCTAGTGGCCTCATTTCTGACCCTTCCCCAGCACCCATTTCAGGGCTGTTGGCTACTACATTTTCGTCTCTATAATTTCCTGAAAAAAATGTTTTTCAGGAAATTATCTGCTCTGTTTCTTTTACTTAAGATTAGAGACAAAAGTACCCAAATTATCTCAAAAGAAAAAAGGTTTTTCCATAGAAAGACTAGACATGGCATGTTGCAGAGAGGGAGAAAGATGCGGAAGAAGAGGCATGATAAGAAGAGGGGATTTTTTGGTGTTTTGATACATTTCTCATCAGGCGATTAGTCATTTGTTGAGCGGAGGGCAATGGCAGCATTGTTTCAGACTCCCCTAGGCTCCACATTTGATTTAAAAGAAACCAAAATGGACTTTAGAAAGTAAGCTCCTGAAAGGATACTTTGTTCTTTGTCTCTGAAGTGAGTCCAAAATCAACAACAACAAAAACGAAACTGCTAAAGGATGGAATGTCTTAATCTGGATTAGTTTGGTCACTGTTTAATTCCATTTACTTTAAGCCGACAAACTTTTATTATGTGATGCATGTAAGGCACCATCTTTTGTATTTTCCGGTCTCATGACCACGTATGTGTCTCTGAACTTCGGAAGGTTGTTGAACGGGAAGTGATAGAGGGTGTAAATGAGAGTTCAGGATTCTATTTGGCCTTTAAAAATCAAAGTCTTTCTAATTTCTGAACAAGTTTTCTGGCTAGTTTCTAATGGGAATATGAAAGGAATAGCATTGATTCTCCTTTGATATTGCCAGGTCCAGCCACTGAAAGGCAATGCTATTAGTTATATAGCATCATGTACATTGTATTGAGTTAAGGGCCCCGCGTCCACCTCATCCGTGTTCCACTGGGACTAATATGTATGTGTGGGGGGAGGGGATGGCCCACCCTCCTGGCTGCCACAGAGCTACTGTTCCAAACCTCCATGTAAATTATTTAAATGAAAGCTATTATAACCACTTCATACCAACATAAAGAGGGTTTAATGGAAAAGTCCCAATTTTATAATAGCAGAGACACAATCTCATCTTCCCAGTTTGCGCATCTTCAGCAAGTGGTAGCTTCAAAGTTTCTAAAGAAAGTTTTAACACAAACATTACTGAGACTGGGAAGTGGACATTTCAATTGTTGTGACTTTGGATTTACAAATACAAATGCCAAAGACCAGGAATGCAGGTATTACATTTCTTTTAGTTCTTTCTACATTTGTGAAATTTACGCCAGCAGTCGAAACAAGTTTTTTGTTCATTAACATAGAGGAGCGAAGATTCCTGAGATTATTGTATCAGTACTAGAGTTTTCCATTTAATTAACTTCCCTAGAGAAGTAATAATATTTATATGAAACATTACATTTCCTTAGTGCTCTGTTACCCCTAAGATGTTCAAAGACATTACAGCTATTACCTGATGAAAGCTCACCATATTGATGAGGCTTAAGGAGACCAGAAAGTATGGCCCTCATTTAAAAGATGGAGGGAAATAAAAAGATGGAGAAAGGGAGACCTGAAGAATGACTCATCAGGTCTGACCAAGGCAGCTGGCATATTTCTGAGAGGCCTGGGACCAAAGGGGAGAAGTCATGGAGTTTCTTGCCCCAGAATACTGGTATCCCAATCCAAGTATCTGCCCCTGTGTCATTAACACAGGTTCAAGAGTTCATACTGCAGTAAAAGTGTAAGGAAGACACTTTTTTTGAACTAGTCCTTGCCAGTTCTGGTAATTTCTACTGCAGGAGATGACAGAGGAAATCCAGTTCCAACCTCACCAGCATTCTTGGCCAACTCAATGCAAAGTGCTATGAAACTGCCCAGTCCCACAGAGATGGGGGAACCAATTGTGACGGTGGCAAGCTTTCTTAAAAGAGACTTTCTATTTTCTTTTTTCTGTACTAGAGTTATTTGTGTAAGTAACATTGCGAAAAAATAAACTGCAGAGTCAGAAAAACACACCAAATCTTTGCTCTGCTCCCTGCTAGCCGTGTGATATGGAAAAGAGTCACTGCACCCAAAACAGGTTGAATTCCCTTATTTGAAAATTGGGATAATAAAACCCATGTCACTACTTTATTATGAGGATTAAATGGTAAAACATAAAAATTGTTCAGAATTGAATGGACTCAAAAATGTTACTTTCCTTCCCAAAATAGACCTTTCTGTGGGTACAGTGGGGAAGGGTGGAGGTTGAAAGTCTATGTAACTCAATGTGTTGCTGGCAATTAAATTCAAATTTTCTGAATCCTACACAGAATTCTGCTTAACTTCCAGTCAAAGACTAGCTCAGGTCATCAGCAGTTGACCTGGAAACCTTCTTTATCAGCATTACTAATGGAAAGGTTATTGTTGAACAGTATGGCTCAGTTCAATTGGAACTCAAATGAAGGGGAAATGGTGAGCAGTGATGCAATCAGAGTCTAGAACCCAACATCAAGTTATGAAATGTATCACCAGCCATGAACCATGAAGGGGAAATCACTGGCTCTGTAGGACTAGCTGTTATTGGCATCAAAGGGGGAAGACAAAACCTACTGTGGTGTCTAATGTCTAAAACAAAAATGGCTTTCTCAAGTGGACTCTTCAGTCTTCAGTCAAAAACAACCTTTTAAAATTTGGAAATTTTAAATGCCCACTACTCAGGAATGGATTAACAAGCAGTGGTGTATGTATACCATGGAATACTATCCAGCCATTTAAAAAGATGGAGACTTGACCTCTTTTATATTAACCTGGATTGAGTTGGAACACCATCTTCTTAGTAAAGCATCACAGGAATGGAGAAGCAAGAATCCAATGTACTCCATTCTAGTTTGAAGGCTGAAAATGAGCTAATATATACCCACAGAAGAGGAGAACTCAAATCAAGGCAGGGGGCAGGGGGATGTCCGAGCAGGGGAGACGGGAGGAAGGAGGGGGATGGGGGATCATGGTGTATGACACACCTCTTGGGGGTGGGACACAATTACAAGAGGGATTTCCCTAACAGATGCAATCAGTGTAACCTAATTCTTTGTACACCTTAATAAATCCCAAACAACAACAAAAAGAAACAGAAACCTATTTTTTTTGCCTATCATGACACTGCCACATCTCATCTGGTTTCTCCACGTCTCCTCACATAAAAGAATCTTTTGACTAGACATAGAACACTGCCAAGTTGCTTTTTCCTTTACCAGAACTAAAATAAAATGCAATTATGACGGGAAAGCAAGGAGGAGCACCAAGAAAGAATCGAACCTTTAATTTTTATTTTTTAACTTTCACATAAATCTTAATTTTCCTGTTCTTGCAGGAATTAGAGGTACTTGAAAATTTCAGGGGGGAAAGGTAGAATTCCTAGGCTGACATCTAGAAGTTCACACTCCTTGCTAAAAATGTCTTCAGAGAAGGGAAAACCAATTTGGTAATTTCCCCAATGTCTGTTAGCTTAATTCTGATCATAATGAACCCAAACATAAAAATCTTTCAATTGCCCCTCAAATTAATATTTTCCTTCAAGAGAGATGCTCAAACTGAATGAAATCATTGTTTAGGTTCAAGTTGTAAATATTTCAGATGTGCTGATTTAGTTTTGGTTTATTCATTTTTTTTACCAAGGAAAAGAAGAGAAAATACCACACAAGCTTAAGTTTGACTTGAACAAGTCCCTAAGTTCTTTATTAAAAAAAGAGTTTAAGTTCGGTTCACAGTTGAGTTAAAAATAACAATAAAGTCAGGTTCATGTCAGGTTTAGCAAACCTTGAAGTTTCTCCTGGTTTGTGACTGAAAGGTGTGTTCAGGCTGAATCTTGGCTTCAGAGGCCAGGACCCAGATGCTGAGTAAGAGAAGACAGGCTTTTGTGCAGTGCCTTTTAAGCAAAGAAGGAAGAGGGGAGCAGCCATCTTCTTTGTGAGGAGTGAAGGAAGTGCCCCGTCCCCTGCAACTCAACCGAGAAGTCAGTGCAGTGTGGCTTCCCCTCCCACCCTGAAACCTGAGTTCCTGGCAGTTGAACCAATAGACCATGGGGGCTGGGAAGGGGAAAAGCAAAGATAGTCTTTCACATAGGCCAGTTTCTTCTCTTTACAACTCTTCCTACTTTACCCAAGACCAGTCTCCTATCTCACCTCTTCCTTCCCTACCTCAACTTCAATGTCACTTCTCATACAGGCTCCCCTGACCCCCTCTTTTGAAAGTAGATCCCCATATCATACATATTCATGCCTGCCTATATTTTTAATTGCAGTTGCGCAGACATTTGTCCAGTTGTTGTTCATGGTTAGTTTCCTTCGCTAGGCACTGTTCATGCCATGAGGTTAAGAAAAATAAGTTTTTAAAAATCCTCTATTTTGGGTGGCGCCTGTGGCTCAAAGGAGTAGGGAGCTGGCCCCATATACTGGAGGTGGCGAGTTCAAACCCAGCCCCAACCAAACAAACAAACAAACAAACACTAAAAATTGTCTATTCCTAGCCCCTAAGCATAAAGTTGGGGTACATACAGTAGTAAATGCCAAAAAAAAAATTTTGGAATAGGCAGCTCTCTGCTTGCAAATATCAATCTCATTTATTAATTGCTGTTCTCATCTTCGAGTCCCATTTTATGTTCCAAATATTCTTGGACAGGTTATAACTTTAGCAATTAGCATAAATGATGAAAGCTGTCCTTAACTGAGGCCTTGATATGTGCTAGACATGGGATTAAAAACATCATTGACATTATTTCTTGGAATCTTCTCAACACTGTGAATTGTGTAAAATTATTACATCTATGTTATTGGTGACGACATCAGGGCTGGATTAAGTTTAGGGGGGAGTTCATCCTGGCATGACGGAGGAAAAAGGAGGTTGGTGAGCAGTGTGGAGAGAAAGGCGAAAAGAGACAGTGAAGGTAGGAGTGTGCCAATGACCATCTCTGCGTCAGTATCACTCTCTGCGTCAGTATCACTCAGCCCTGTCTATGCCACGTAAAGGGAATTCGTATATTATATGTGCTGCTGCTATCTGCAGCATTAAACACGTGTTCCATAGTTGAATCCCTTTTCCTAGTCTTCAAAGGAAAGAGGAAATAGCAGATCAAAGAAGTATGCTGAAAAGAGATTTGACTTTGTGGCCCTTATTGTTTAATTTCTATTAAATCTTTTCTTTCCCTCTGTGTCTATTAAACTGGGGCTACGACATGGGTGGTCAGAATAGATAAGTCTCTGGCCCCCATTCAATTCTGTGATTCTATAATTCTATGTTTCCCTAATCATTTCCACTATATTCTGTCAACATGGGCTTCCTTCCCTTCCCAGTGAAGATTTATTCGGCAACTGAAGTTGATCCTAACAACATCTCAAATGCCTAAACCAATAGTATCTCAAAGGCTTTTTTTAACCCCCTTTTATATACCACCAAGGCAGGTAAGTGGGATTTGGCAATTAAAATGTTAATTTGGTCTGTTGTGACAGCCGCACTTGTTGTCTTCCCATCCTTGAAGCAATGGTGGGAAGCAGGTCCTCTGGAGTTCGTCATGCAGCACTTCAACTCGTCCCTGACAACTGGTATGCACACGAGATTGCAGAACACGCCTGCCCCCGGGCCGAGGCGTCTCCCTCCACCCCTTGTCTTTATTGCTGTCATTTCTGGGGTTCTATAAAGCTGCATTGACAAGGCCCTGTTTTAGAGCTTTGCAATTATACGCATTTTTTCATATTATAATTTCTTCAGAAAAGGTTGCTGGCAGGGAGTGGAGATTTAGAAGAATCTCAGACAGTTTTAACTGAGAGGACTAGACTTAGTTTAGTGGAACTTGAAATTGTTGGGTTAGAAATATAGTTGCGGGATGGAGACACCTGTAGAATAATAATGGTACATTTGGATACTTGTGTGAAGGTGGGGATATTCTCTTGGGGCAACATGTGTAACTCCTAAAATTTCCGATTTGAATGAAACAATGTGAGGACAAAAGTTAGCTTGTGCAGGTGAAGAGGTGCCTGGAAAAGACCCATATATGTAATGAAAATTCATCTGCCCATCTCCACTGAGAAGCAGGAAAGCATCAAATGCTCTGCCGCGGGCCAACTGGTAACATCTCCCCTTTTATTTTGCCATATTTTCCTCTTATAAACCTCTAGCTAGTTAAGATCTGGGTTCAAAAGATCAGCAGGGTGACTATAGTTAACATTAACCAATTGTACTTTTACAAATAGCTAAAAGAGAATAATCTGAATGTTTCGGAAGAAAATAAGAATATTTAAGGTAATGGATACCCCCAATTACCCTGATTTGATTATAGAAATGTATCAGAGTGTCACATGTATCTGAAAGCATCTATCCCTCATATATATCAATAAAATGAAACAAATCTAAAAAATAAAGTTGTATGTTTTAGCAAAAGAGGACAAAGAAAAGAAGGGGTAATAATACAAAGATATTACATCATCGTATCTGATTTTACATGGACATTAAGAAGAATAATCCATAATGTGCCCAAGGAAAGGGTTAATGAACCAATCGCTTTCCCTTGGGCCATCATCACACCTTACACATATGCACACAAGCCCACGTAGGTCCACACACAAAGAATGGGGGAAAACCAGGCAGGAAAGGGGAAAATACATGAGACCTATTCACAACCTCAAATTCAGTAAAAGGAATCCAACAAGCCAGAACTTCAGGCTTAAGTGAGCCTCCTTAAATATTTTTATTTCATTGTTCATATTTTATCAAAAAATAATAGTTTTAGCACCAATTCCAGTTTTCAAAGCTCACACGGCTCCAATGCTGAGGTTATCTTGTTTGGCGTTAGAATAGCTCATGTCTACATTAAAGCTGGAATCTTAGAAGTGACATAAACAGGCCTTTTCTATAAAGATAAAAGGCTAAGCTTTAAAGGATTTTATATTTATAGATAAATGTTTCCATAGTAATCAGTACTATAAAACTTGCTGGTGTCAGCACTCCTTTGCATACAAAAATGGTTCATATTAAAATGAGCGAGATCAGGGAATCAAATGTAGATTCTTTTACCTTAAAAAAAAAAAAAAAACACTTCTGTGAGAAGACTAGCTATTTCATTGAATTTTGTTGGAAACGATTCGACTTTTGGTCACATGCACCACGGACTCCCACGGAACATACAAGGGATGAAGGCCTGACCTTTGAAAGCAGCATGTACCACGATGAAAAGTAATTCACAACAACACACTCATTATTACATCCTCAGATGATGAGCTTGGAGCTTTGCATTTTAGATTTTCCCAGTGTCTGAGGTCAGTTTTGTTTTAGGAAGTAAGTAAGTTCAAGAGGAGAAAAAACAAAGTTCAGAAGAGGCAAGATTAGAGAGAAAAGAATACAACTGTATTGCTTTAATAACAGAGCCAAAAATGCATGGGCTATATGTCACCCGTATAAGACAGGTAAGAAGTTGGTTTTTAATATTTATAGCTATCCTAACACAAATAGAAACATATTTTCACTTTAAAAAAATGTACATGATAACTTCATGATAACTTCAAATCAGAAACTATCAAGAGTCTACTAACAGCAGATGACATGCACAAGATAAGGTGTATTTTATGAAATGAAGTACTATAAAAAAGAATGAATCGATTATTGCTATAGGCAAATCCACAGACATAATGTCAAGTCAAAGAAAGTAGGCACACACAAAAAGAACAGAGTGTATGGTTCTATGTCTGTGGAGTTCAAACTGGACAAAACCAATCTATGGGTTAGAAGTCAAGAGCGTGATTACTTGGGGTTAGGCAGTGGCGTAGAGAAGGGAACAACAGAGCTTCCTGGGGCCCTGGTGATGTTTTCTTTTTTAATCTGGGTACTAGTTTCAGTGATGTGTTCACCTCGCAAAAATTTGCCAAGCTTGTACATTCGTGCTTTATGTACTTTTAAAGCATGTATGTCATATTTTTCATACACACGAAAAATATAACTTTTAGGTGGTCTGAGCAGTTTTTCAGCAAACGTGCATAAATGTTTCTGTTGTAATGAGCTCGGTTTTACCTGTCTGTGCTAGGTACCGCCTCATCTCTGTTTCTCTGGGCCAGCAAACAGTTGACACTCAGAAGAGAGTATTTCATAAAACAAAGTATATGTGTGCAGGTGCCCACCCTTCCACCCTGCACTTGGAGACACATAATTCAGTTGTTCAGCTGTCCAAAGACCACCAAAGTCTGGGACTTTCTGGCAAAGAAAAAAAGTGATTTTTTTAATAAATAAGGAAGCTATTCTGAACTACATGATGTTTGTGTTAACATCTCATAAGAGGGTCAAATACAGGCAGGAGAGTACACTTGGACATCAGCAAGGCTGCCTGTGGCGCCCAAGGGCTCCAGGGGGACCACACTGGGCTCTGAGGGATTGGCAGGTGGAGGGGGACAATAGGCTCCCTGGCTTCCCTGACGGAAGACTTCAGACTTCATGCGCCACTCAAATATCTGGTAAATGAAAAATTAAGTGGGAACTTCACAAAACATTCCATTCTAGGAGTTTACACTGATCATTCTGTAAGGCTTCTTTCTGATTGAAAGGAATAATCCTTTTTAAAATAAAACAAAAAAAGGCTTCCGAATGAGAAGAGCAGGCAGAAAGGAAACGTTGGTAAACAGTGCAGGCACTAGCGCCTCTACCTCCGGGAGACAGTGTGGGGAGGCGCCTGTGGCTCAGTGGATAGGGCGCCAGCCCCATATACCAAGGGTGGCAGGTTCAAACCTGGTCCTGGCCAAACTGCAACAAAAAATAGCTGGGTGTTATGGTGGGTGCTTGTGGTCCCAGCTACTCGGGAGGCTGAGGCAAGAGAATCATGTAAGCCCAGGAGTTGGAGGTTGCTGTGGGCTGTGATGCCACAGCACTCTACTGAGGGTGATAAAGTGAGACTCCGTCTCTAAGAAAAAAAAAAAAAAAAGATGGTGTGACCTCAGGCACGACACGGTATCTCCGGAAGCCTTAGCTTCTTAGGTGTGAAGTGTGATTAGCGCTGTCCTCACCTAGTGAAGGTAAAATCAGATAAGAGTGGCGTCCACAGATCACTGCATTCTGGTACAAGGCATGGTAGACTCCCAGTGAATGTCAGCTGCCGGGCGCAGTGGCTCACACCTGTAATCCTTACACTTTGGGAGGCTGAGACAGGTGGATTGCTTGAGCTCAGGAGTTCGAGACCAGCCTGAGCAAGAGTGAGACTCCATCTCTACTACAAAGAGAAAAACTGAGGCAAGAGGATCTTTTGAGTGCAAGACTTTGGGGTTGCTGTGAGCTCTGATGATGCCATGGCACTCTACCCAGGGCAACAGAGACTCTGTTTTAAAAAAGTAAAATGTTAGCTATTATTGCTATTATATTTTTACTCTTTTTTTTTTTTGGCTGGGTCTGGGTTTGAACCCACCACCTCCAGCATATGGGGCTGGTGCCCTACTCACTGAGCCACAGGCACTGCCCTGTATTTTTACTCTTGAGACATTTGCATCTTCCTATCTGGATTTTTCCAATGCATGAGGTTTGTAAAAGAATGGAATCCTGGCTGCCCGCAGAAGAAGGTTGCCAAACATCATGTATAACTTCAGATAACTGCAGTTACACTGACAATTATTTTTGGTGGAGAAAATCGAACACTCAGGCCCAGAACCTCTGTGATGGAACAGTTGTGTGTGTGGGAGGCCTGTCTCCAGAAAGACCGCAGGAAAGAAGGACTGCAAACCTCAGCTCTCCCTTTGTTTCTAATTTTGTTCCTAATGTTAGTCTCAGCCCCTCTTCCCCTCTCTCCCTTTCCATTTTCACCTCTGTGCTGGCCTCTGGACATTAGCATAAGTCTAGGAGTCAGGTTGCTGGGGGCGAAGAGGCTCAGCCTAAACTAGAGATGTTCATGGAGAAAGGAAGAATGAAATCGGGAAGTGAATGGAGGGACTGTGATCAGCAGGACCCCTTCGTGCATACACATGATACTCTGGGATGGTCTCCTGAGATGGGCTGCAGGGCAGTGTTACTGCCTGGATTCAAATACATTTAATATCCTCACTGCATTTCTAATCACGTAGCTCATAAGGGAATTTCTACCCTGAGACATGGCAGACAGGCACAACAGGCATAAGGAATAAACATTGGCAAGACAAAGAGTAAAATATTTTACCTGCAACTTTGGCCTTCACCTCTGACAAAAGAAAAACAAACAAAAACAAAACATTGAATACGGCCAGGAGGTTCTCTGGATCCAAGAAAATGCTAATCACCGAGCTGACAGTTTTTCTAATATTTCTTTTCACCTCTTTCTCCATTTCCTTTTTTTCAGGCAAAATAAGAAAGAGAAATGCCCGAACTCCATTTTTAAAAAGGGTCTCCCCCCTTTCTTTCTTTCTTTCATTTTATTTACTTTTCTTCCCCCTTTGGCATTGATGGGCAGGAGGTAGTAATGTGAAGCCAGGTGAACAAGATGTGGGTTCTTTGGTTTTGTATCATCAAGAAATTTTTTAGATTTTTTTTCTTCTGGGTAGATGCCCAGTAATGGGATTGCAGGATCAAATGGAAGGGCTAATTTGAGCTCTTTGAGGATTCTCCATATTTCTTTCCAAAGAGGCTGTAGTGGTTTGCAATCCCACCAACAGTATAAAAGGGTTCCCTTCCCTCCACAACCACATCAGCATCTACAGCTTTGAGACATTGTGATGTGGGCCATTCTCACTGGAGCTAAGTGGTATCTCAGGGTGGTTTGATTTGCATTTGTCTGAGGACTAGGGACAACGAGCAGTTTTTCATGTGTTTTCGCCATTCGTCTGTCTTCCTCAGAGAAGATTCTATTCCTGTCTCTTGCCCAGTGATAGAGGAGATTGTTTGCTCTTTTTATCATGAAGACATTTGCACTAGATTCTTTATCACAGCTCCATTTACAATGGCCAAGATGTAGAAACTACCTAAATACCCACCAACCCAGTAATGGATTAACAAGCTGTGGTATATGTATACCATGGAACACTATTCAGCCATGAAAAGATGGAGACTTTACCTCTTTTGTATTAACCTGGATGGAGTTGAAACACAGTTCTTCTTAATAAAGTATCGTAAGAATGGAAATGCAAAAATCCAATGTACTCAATACTTACATGAAGCCAGTAGCTGATGTAGAATATGTGCACATAAGAGAAAAACCCAATTCAATTCAAGTTGGGGGGAAGAGCAATGAGAGAGGGGGATTGGGGTGCTCCCACTTAACGGACACGGTGTGGGTGTACGGCACACCTTTTGGGTACAGGATACAACTACAAGATGGACTCTACTGAAAAATGAACATATTGTAACCTGGTTATTTGCACCCTCACATTAATCTGAAATTAAAACAAAAAGAAATCTAGATAGTATGGCTCCATATTCAAATTTGCCCAGATCTATGAAAATTAACGAATTCCAGAGGAAGGGCCAAGATTTTCTTGTATGACTTGTCAGGACTGAGCCACAGCGTGAAATTATTAAGCTAAACAATAGCACACTGCGTTTTCAGGCAGATCTTCCATAAGCTTGCGATGGGTTGAGCTCCTGAAATCTCACTATGTGCAAGCTACTGCGTGTTATGAACTTGACTGTGCCTAACACTTCGAAAGCCCTCGACAAAGGGCCATGGCCACTACCGTCGCAGCCTTCTAGGGAGTGTCATGACCCAGTGGGACCTTCACAAATCCTGGCCGCAGAGGTGAAATAAAATAAAATAAAATAAAATAAACCTAAACTAAACGGTTCTTCCAATACGATGGCACATTTGGAAGTACAAGAAAACGCAGGTTAAAAGTTAAATTTGGAGTCTGGATGAAACCCCGACTCTACAAAAAAAAACTGTAAAACTTGGCTGGGCATGGTGGCATGTGCCTGTAGCTGAGGGTGGAGGGATGGTTTGAACCCAGGAGTTTGGGGCTGCAGTGAGCTATGATGATGCCACAGCACTCTAGTCAGAGAGAGACCCTCTCTCGGGAAAAGAAAGAAAACAAAATTTGATTTGGGACCAAATTCCATGTGACACGAAACTGAGAGTAACCCTAAACAAATAAGCAGATAGAATAACTACCTAACGAAGCTCCCCGAGGCGGCTTTATTCCCTAAAGTTAGATGAATCATGTAAAAGACAAGTCCATAAATTTAACCAAGAGGAATGGGGAAAACTAAAGAAAGATGAAGATCTCTGGCAAACAAGCCAAACCACACCTGTATACAGCAGTTTAGATCCGCGTTACACAGGTATTTCGACCACAATGAACAACATCACAAGGTCTGGCTGGGGGCCCCATATAGTCATAGTTTCCCCACGTGCATTTCTTTCCCCCATCCCAATCCCTTTGGGTGCCTGTCCAATGCCTCTGCAAAAGTAATACAAAGAGAAAAATACCCTTGGCTTTGAAAAGTTTTGAAAGTTTAAGAGACTGCGCTGATGGTTGTGTAATCCTATAAACATACTAAAATTTTTTGAATTGTACCCTGAAAATGGGTTAGCTGTATAGCAGAATTATATCTCAATAAAGTTGTGTTTAGAAAGTTACAAAGTTTAGGTTAGGACATAAAACACAGATTTGGAAGATGAAGTGCCAGGCTACCCCATGCTCAAACTAAATAAATACGATTTGATTCAAGAAAGAGAGGAATCCGAGGTCTAGGGCTTGCAACGGCAGATTGCAGGAGGAAAGGGCTCCCTGGTTTGCACCCCTCCCTGACCGTGGGCCGACTCTTAGGATAGAAATTCCAAGATGTGGAAACCAAAGGAAATCAGCCTCTGCTTTCCTGTAGCCCAAGACTCAGAGCAGAAAAGGCCTGAGCAGGTGTCCAGGGCACTTGTCTCTGAAATGGCCCCCCTCGAGTTTGCTACAGCCCAGAGTTGGAAGATATTGGAGTTATCCAAGAGAATCTCATACATGGCACATAAAACCCAAGAACTATCAGGGAAAAAGAATTTCTAGCAGTGATCTATGTGGACTAGTGACAGGAGACCAGGTAACAACAAGGGCATCTCAGTAGACGACAACAAAGAGAAATTGCAAAGAAGCAGAGCAAACACCAGTGCCATCGCTGCTTCTTGGCACTACACAGCCCCTCAGATCTTAGTAACAAACCCAGAGTGAGTAAAGGAGATTCTGGAGTCACTGAGACTAAGTCTCTTTTGTTCAAATGAGGACTCAAATTCAGCTTTCAACAAATGAAGAAAATCACACTGATTATGAGCTTGGAGAGTGAAATTTTATCTAGTATAGAATTATTTTAACCTCACTTTTTCTTTCTTTCTTTCTTTTTTTTTTTTTTTTTTTTGGTCAGGGCTGGGTTTGAACTTGCCACCTCTGGTATATGGGGCCTGTGCCCTACTCCTTGAGCCACAGGCCACGCCCTACAGAGTTCTTTTAAAATCAGCACAGGAAATCATGAGAGGCCGAGGTCCTGAAAGCTACAAACTATAGTGACTGCTTTTTACAGAGGATGGAGAGAGGTCTGTTCTGTTTTGTTTTAATTTCGCCATCTATGGCTCTTGTGGCAAATCAACTGGACATTCCAGGTTTAGAAGGGAAGCATCGGGACATTAAACAGATGTTTACACTTTCTTTTCAAGAAATATTATAGCTGGAATTAGTTTCTCAATAATGATCTCTCCTTCCTGAAAGGTTACACTGCAATGTAACCTGTCTCTTTAGACTGGCTTTGAGTTAGAAAAGGAAAAGGAGGGCTGGGCACGGGTGGCTCATGCCTGTAATCTTAGCCCTCTGGGAGGCCGAGGTGAATGGATTGCTTGAGCTTAGGAGTTTGAGACCAGCATAAGCAAGAACAGGACCCCTGTCTCTAAAAATAGCAGAGTGTAGTGGCAGGCACCTGTACTCCCAGCTACTCAGGAGGCTGAGGCAAAAGGATCACTTGAGCCCAGGAGCTTGAGGTTGCTGTAAGCTATGATGCCATTGCACTCTACTGAGGGTGACATAATGAGACTCTGTCTCAAAAGAAAAGAAAAATGGGAAGGAAAGGAAAGGAAAGGGAAAGGGAAGGAAAAGAAAAGAAAACAAAGGAAAGGGGAAAGGCTATTGGAATGTCTGTTATAGGTTTTCCCACTTGCGCCCTATTACACACTGCCGTCTGGTCTATCCAGGTGCGCTCTTATTCTCTCTCCTCGTCCACTCTGAGAGTTGCTTCCTGGTTTCTTCAGATGTACTTGTAATGCATAGGAGCTCGACGTTACCAGAAAACATACATGCTTGGTATCCACCATTACAAATGAAAGAACATCTCTTTTCTACAATTACCCCATTTTTCTGCTCTTCATACCTTAATCTCCCAGGGAATGATGTATGCACTTTGCTGTCCACTTCCTCACCTCCCACAGATACTTTAATTTTCTGTGATCCAATTTCTGTTCCAACAGTTTCAAAGGAGGGGCACGACTACTTGGAAACATCACCAGTGACCTTCATTATTCCCAAATCCATGGATGGTTCTCTTTCTTCAATATATGCAATCTTGCAGCCATATTTATTATGGGTAAAGCCTGCCTCATCTTTTCTTTTTTGTTTCATCACAGCCCTTTATTGGCTCGGACTTGCTACACAGGACCCACCTGTCAGAGTCCTGGCATCATCCTCTACTGGAGTGCCAGTGCAGCAGGGCAGCCTGCCCACACAACATGGCTTGCCATCGGCCCTCAGGTCAGGCTTGAAGCAGGAGGGCAGCGGGGAGCACTGGGGCAAGGAGCCCTCCCCTCCCCCAGTGAGCAAGGCAGAGTTGCAGAGGCCATTCTCTACCTGCTGGCGATAGACCAAGGGCAAGGACAGCCTGGGAAGATGGGGGCAAGGCAGTCAGTAAGGTGAGGGCTTGAGGAAGTAGCCCATGGCAGCCCCTCCAGAGAGGAGTGCCCTGTCCACAAGTCGGTGTGAGAAGGTCATTCCTTGTGCAGGCACCACACCAGCATCTGGCCGACCTCTGTCATGCTCAACACACAGAAGCCCCTGCGTTCCAACTTATCCAGGACTATGCGAAGAGGGTCATTGACGTAGTACTCACAGAAGTTGTTTCCCAAGACGCTTCTCTTGGAGGCCCCCAGATGCTCTGGATCCGAGTGTTCATCGCCCACCATGGTGGGGCCCACCTCCATTCGGCTCTGGGGGATGATGAGCAGGTAGGGCATGGTGTGTGTGTTCCGGCCAGGCTCCCACTCTGCTGCTCTGGGCTCAGCGCCAACACTAGCCCCTCTTGCATCTCTGCCTCCATCTTGAAATTATCTCTTTTCTCAGCATTTGAGTCACCAGTTTGATTTTCCTCTAACTTCACTGGCTGTTCTTCCCAATTCTCTTTTGCTGGTTCCTTCTCCTGAACTAATCCTAGCAGAAGGATTAGGGCTTCCGGTCAAAGTCAGGGCTGAAATAGGAAGCCTCTTATCTTCTCTACATAGCCTGCCCCACACCAATCATTTCCATGGGCTTCAATACCATTATAATTCTGATGAGTTGTAAAATGTTTCTCTCCGTCTAGAACTTGCTTCTGAGCTCCAGAGTCACACGTGGCATTGCGCATATGATACCTTACAACAGACATTTCGAACCTAACCAATCCACAGTGAAATTCTCAATTTCCTCCTCTATCCTGTTCTTCCATCATAACCCTCATCCCCTCAGGAAAAGGCATCACCAACCACTTCAGTGCTCCAGTGAGAAATACAAGTGTCCTCTGGGGCTTTTATTTCATGGCTTTGGGCTCCTCATGATCCATACTCACATATAAAAGCAAGTCTTCTCAAATCTATCTCCAAATATATCTTAACCAGGTTGTTTATTTTTCTACATTTCTTCTGCCTCCATCTTAGTCGAGTTCACCTTCATCTCATTGCCTGGACTATTTTTGGTTCAATTCATCTCACCTCTTCCATTCCTACCCCTCACCAAACCGTGCTCAACACGCCAGCAACAATCATCTTATTAAAGACAATTTCATTTATACTACCCCTCAAACTCCTGAGCGCCAGCCATCCATGCACCTCGGCCTCCCAGAGCACTAGGATTACAGGCGTGAGCCACCACGCCCGGCCCGTTTACCTTTGGTATTGCGTCCTTCATCAGAATATAAATTTTGTTCGATGTCACTCCACTGATTCACTGTCTTCCTACGGCTCTTGGACTAAGACCCAAAGCTCTTATCACAGGCTGTGAGCCCTCACCATGCTCTGAGAGGTCCTCTTCACCTGCCCTGGCCTGGCTCAGCCTGCACCAGCCACTCTAACAGCCCAGTTGGTTTTCCAGGATTTTTTTTTTAATGTACCAAGTCTTCTTCCTGAAGATGCTTCAAATGACTGTTTCTATGCCTGGAATGCTCTCATGCTCTGGGCTTCAGGCTAAATATCAACTTTTTGGAGATTTCCTTCCCTTCGTCTCTATTTAAAATAGGTCTGTTTATTTTCTATCTTAAGCCCCCATTCCTTAACTTTATATTACTTATACTAACTGCAACTATTTTACTTACTTATCTGTTTACTTTTTTTTGTTTTTGGAGACAGAGTCGCACTCTGTTGCCTTGGGTAGAGTGCCGTGGCCTTATAAGCTCACTGCAACCTCAGACTCCTGGGCTGAAGTGATCCTCTTGCCTCAGCCTCCCGAGTAGATGGGATTATAGGTGCCCCCGACAGTGCCCAGTAGAGGCAAAGTCTTGCTCTTGCTCAGGCTAGTCTAGAACTCCTGGGCTCAAGCAATCCACCCACCTCGGCCTCCCAGAGTGCTGGGATTTCAGGTGTGAGCCACTGTGCCCAGCTATTTACCTTTGGTATCTGTGTCCTTCATCAGAATATAAAATCCAATTTGTGTACAGGATAAGGCATGAACTCACTATCATATTCCTGGGGACTAGCATAGGGCCTAGCACATAGCAGGCATTCAAAAATATCCATTGATTGATCATCATTATCACAATAGAAGTCAAGTCCATATTTTCACGCATTTCTATATGTGTACATATACAGTCCTTGGGTTACAAATGAGATAAGTTCTATAGGCTTGTTCTGAAGTTGAATGTGTATGTAAGCTGCAACACGTACGTTGCCTAATACCTATAATTGCCTCTGTGCATAAGTGCTAGTTGTATATAAGTCAGGTGTGTGTAACTCAGGGACTGCCTTTATGTGCATGTAAAGGAAGAAGAAAGAAAGCGTATCAACAGGTAATCACCCACACTCACACCCAAGAAGACAGCGACTGTGGCAAAGGTAAAAATAACACAGCGATAGAACATACATGCAGAGATACCCTCACTTATCTACGTGTGGGATTTGTGGGAGGAAAGGTCTCCAAATTTTGTCTTTTTCTCTATAGCACTGAAAAAGTCCTTAAACCCTTGCCAACCTTATCCAAAGGAATAATTAATCAGGACCTGAGAATGGGCCATACTATAGGGAGAGCACAAGTATATATTTGTTAAGAGATTTTTGCAGATCGTATTTTGAAAACTTATTTGAATTTTTTCACTCAGCCACTTTTATTTGGAAATGTCTTAGTTACTTCAAGTTTGGGGCCAGTGCTTGGTGGGTTTATAGTCGGCTATTGTAGATTGCACATGAACTTTATGGACACCGTGTGTGTGTGTGTGTGTGTGTGTGTGTGTGTGTGTGTGTGAGATATATGAAAGTATTTAATCCTTCTCGGATGATAATTTCCCAGCATTCCTTTTTCCTATGGTATTTTCTTTGGGGCATAAAATTTGCTCCAAATAACTTTGCAAAGAACTTCTCACCATACTCAAATGAAAAGGAAAAGTATCTTTTGTCACCAGGGAATATATTTTGCCTGTGTCCTGTGTGATCAGACCAGCCTCCCAGCAACCCAGCCTCCTCCCCAGCGAGGCTCCCATCTCAGTACTCATCCTGTTCAATTTCTGTGATGGTTAATTTTATATGTCAATTTTATTAAACAACAGCACCCTGGTGTTAGGTCAAACATTAGTCTAGATGTTTCTGTGAACATATTTTTTACAGGACATTAACATCTAAATCATAGACTTTGAGTAAAGCAGATGATCCTCCATTGTGTGAGGAGCCCTCATCCAATCAGCTGAGAGCCTTAATAGAAAAAGACTGACCTCTCTTGAAGAAGAGGACCATTGGGCCAACAGAATAACAGAATGCTTTTGGACTTAAACCACAGCATCGGTCCTTTCCTGTCTCCAACCTGAAGATCTGCAGATTTTGTCAACCCTCAATAACAGTGTGAGCCAACTTCTTAAAATAAATCTATTTGTATATGTGCATCCTATTGGTCCTGTTTCTCTGGGGAACTCTGACTAACACGGTTTCCATCACCAACCAATTCCCAACTTGCTTTCCATTTTTAAGAGTACCATAGAGCCGCTAACAAGAACAAAGTCTCATTTTTCCTACTTGAAACATTCACAAGGTGTAAGAATAACTGTAATTTGGGTAAATGGAAGGCCTCTGTTCTCCGTGGTAGAGCACATTAGGTCTCTCTGACCTCAAGACTCACCCTCATCACCCTTTTCACCAACTCAAAGGCATCAGATTCTGTAAGTGATAGCCTAACAGCGGGCTCAGCAGCACGAGTTCTCTGCTCCTGCTCTGCTATTGACCAGTCTTATTGACTTTGGCCAGGTCAAGAGCTTTTCATTGCTTTAGTTTCCCCATCTGTTTGTGTAATGCTTGTTTCTCCGATATTCTGAACTCCTTCCATAAGCAGGTGCCCCAGAAGAGCAAGTGTGGCTATTGATCTGGTTCTGCACTCACAGAAAGGCTCCAATTAACATGCCTGAACCCACTACCATGCTTTGTCACATGTGAAAGGCCTGGAGATTACCAGAAATATTTGGTTTGGGTTGTTCTCCAAGAGATATGACTGTGCCCACAAATATGCACAGAATACTCATCGAGGACTCTTGAATCACAAAAGCAAGTCCTTCCTGCTTCTTGCCGCAATCTTTGATGGTGATGAAGAATGTGTTTACCCAGTTTACAAAAGAGAACTTGGTTCGCTCTGTTTTAGCAACTGATTAGGATTTCCTAATACTGGCAATGTCGGCCCTTTTTTTTTTTTTTTTTTTTTTTCTCTGAACAAGCTTTGAAGCCATGCTGAAATCTTATCTGGATGTCATGATTCTAAAACTCCCACCTGTACTTCTCTCTCCAGAGAACTCTTTTGAGCAGCTGCCCTCCCCGTTCTTTGTCGATTATGTGTGAACAGAAATGCAGCATCCACTCAGCTCTAGGCACTGGAAAACGCTGTAAGCCATTTCTATCTCCTTATGGCCTATCACATAGGTAGATTCAAAGCAAACATGAATTCCTAGGGATGTATTACAATATATATTATGTGATTAAATTGTGCTGGCTCACCTGCAATGGATTGGTACTCACTCTCTCTCAGAGCTCCCATTTTTCCTGCAGTAATCTTCCCAAAGGGAAGGCCTGCTCACTGGGCTCTTCTTAAAAGGTAAGCAAATCTCAACATCGCAACTGTTTAATGCCACAAACGTGATTGTAAAGAGAGCACAACAGAATGAAAATCTTGTATTTTCATCATTCATCAACACAAGGCTGCTGCGTAATAGACCCCTTGCAAGAGGTTCTGGTGTTTATATTCATTTGTTAAGAAAACACATCTCGTTACTTCATATTCCAAACCATATCGATAAAGGGCAAAAGTCAGCTGGAAAGTAAACTGTGACGAAAAGTTCCCCTGGAGAACAATCTACCTCCCCTTTACTTTTGATCATCACAGCTTTGTCTCTTCTAGGTAATTTCTAAACAAAGCAACTGACAAACTCCAGTTCTTATAGTAAAATCTCTGGCCATATCAGATGCTTATATTTTAGGGCATTCACAGAGTATACTATCATATTTTAACTTCGGAGTCTTCCTTTAACTGAACAAGGTTCCTCCCAGCCTCTCTGTATGCACTCCAAATTTGAAATGGGCATAATCTATAGGCTGCTCTGTTTTAGCATAGAACCCATCGCCAAGACCTCGAAACCAAAGAACTACATCCAGTGAGAGTCTAGGCACGGTGGCTCACGCCTATAATCCCAGCATTTTGGGAGGCTCAGATGGGAGGATCCTGATTGGGCACTCAGGAGCTTGAGAGTGGTCTGAGCAAAGCAAGATCCCATCTCTACTAAAATAGAAAACTTAGCTGGGTGCTATGGCAGGTGCCAATAGTCTTAGCTACTTAAGAGGCTAAGGCAGGAGAATCACTTGAATGCAGGAGTCTGAAGTTCCTGTGAGCTAGGCTGATGCCACAGCACTCTAGCCTGGGCAACAGAGTGAGACTCTATTGCAAATAAGAAAGTAATAAAATAAAATAAAATACAAAAATAAATAAACCCAGAGAAAGCTACACAGGAGGGCTGGTGGCCCATCAACTCAACTCACTCCTCTGATCTAACAATGGTTACATATATTTTCAAGAGGGAAAACTTTGATCAAAGGTGGTATAAAATCTACTTCCTGGTCCACTCTGCATTACTTCTCTTCCACGCTCCTGGAAAGCTGGAGCAAAGTCTCTGTAACAAATAACGCCCAAGAACAACTTGCTACACAAGGGTTATGTTCCCAGCTCAATGTCACAATTAGGTAGTGTGTCGAGCACTATATGTCTTTTAATTTCCTATAATCCCTACCCATAGTATAATGTGGAATTCCATTTATTCTAATTTTAAGGGGATGAAGTCATCCAGGGTGGAAACTGTGCCCTGATTGAAAGTACTGAAATGCTGCTATGTCTCAGACTCAGCTCTGGCACACGAAGGAGTATAAATTAAACTCTTCTGCAGACATTTGATCTCTTGCTATGAAAAGGGATATTGTGTTTCCTCTGTTTAACAGTATTCTCTGTCCACTGTGAAAAGAAGCCTGTTTGCTTAAAAAAGTGTGGCATATTTTTTCCACTATGAGTGGCATTGCAAATGGAATCACAGCACGCACCGAATATAGTTCCAGTCGTCTATATGAATTGTACATCTGTCAAGAGAAGCCAACGTTGAAATTGTGGTCACTTAATATGAGACGAATAATTTAATAGTATGATGACTGATCACAACCACATCTCTGAATGCTAGGACTGGCAGCTTTTGTTGAGTGCCCACCTGCAGACAGCACTGTGCAATGCAAGTTAAACAGCAACAGTCATGCCTCCTAATTCCAGCCCATCTTCCTGCACACCAGAGGCGGCCCGCACACAAAGATAGGACATCACTGTTACTAGTGGGACATTATTCTGAAAGTGCATGCACACTTTATCAGTTGAGCAAAAACATGCTCTTCTATTTCTGTCTACAGATCCTCTGGGGTTTATTAAAATCATAATCATTCTTTGCGAAAGGATAGAAACTCTGAAAAATTCTAGGATAGCACACTATGAAAATACCTATAATAAGCCTTTCATTGCTATCAAACATGTGGTAGGCACTATGTCGACTGAATGAACCAGGGCTATTGTCTTTGAGGGAAAACTTGAGCAAAAGTTTCCAAACTGTGCCCTACTCATGCTGTGGAGGGGTTTAGGAGTTACTAAAACACTGTTTGTCACATAGCAATCAAGCCCTGGGTGCCCTAATGCCTTGAATTCTCTTTTTCTACCACAGTGAAGCTGGTGAATTAGGAAAGTGCTGATATGGGTCTGGTCAGAGCTGGGAAGACTTTGTAGATGATTTTTCCCAAAACTCCTAGCCTCCGCTAACTGGTTCTATATTGAGATCTTGGAAAAAAATGTTCAGCTGCTACAAAAACAGTTTAAAAAAATATGGCTGGCCAGGCACAATGGCTCACACCTGTAATTCTAGCTCTGGGAGGCTGAGATGTGTAGATTGCTTGAGCTCAGGAGTTCAAGACCAGCCTGAACAAGAGTGAGACCCTGTCTCTACTAAAAATAGAAAACTTGAGGCAGGAGGATGGTTTGAGTCCAGGAGTTTGAGGTTGCTGTGACCTATGACAACTCCATGGCGCACTACCCAGGGTGAAAGAGACTCTGTCTCAAAAACAAACAAACAACAGCTGGAAAGCATATTTTTGTGACTTAAATGCATTTCATTTTCAAATGGCTTATATGGAGAGATGGTGCCAGAGAGGAAGATTAAATAGCAGGTGCAATAGACCTAAACAGTGACTTTTATTGTTATGAGCAGACAGTACAGTGTCTTTGGGAAAAAACAAAGGATTTATTTTTCTTAAGTGAAGCACCAATAACAAATTTACTTTACTTTGTAATGAAAGGAAAATATTATAGCCTGATCCACATTTTTTTTTTTACCCCAACCTAATTGGCCCTACTTACTTTAGTAAAATGATCTGGAAACCCAATAAAAAAAAATTGGCACTGTTGCTTTTATATTGCCATCATTCCTTCTACTAACGTGGCTTGCAACATTGCAGAATATGTAACCCTAACTATTTCCTCATTATTTGGATGCTCAGTAACTTCTATAATATAGTGTGTCATTTAAAGCTTAATAATATATGGTGAGTTGAAGAGGCTGTTTCACTCAATTTGCTTAATCATTTTTGCAAGGTTTCCCAAAGTTCCCTGAAGATCAGGAATACCTGGAGTGCTTGGCAAAAACAGATTCCTGGGCCCCGAAACAGATCCACTGAAATGTACAAACCCAGCATGATTCTTCTCCTCATAGAAGGAATGAAAACACTGGGAGAAAGGGAACTTGAGTCCAGACTCAATTAATATTCCAGGTATAAGGTCTTCCCTATATAAGGGAAGGTTAAAAAAACTTGGAGGGTTGGCAAATGTACACAGTTGTCCAGCCACTCCACTAGACCAGGTGAAGTGATCAGTTTGGGATTAAAACTTCAATGTTTTACTTCTGAATGACATCCCAGATATGTAAAGAAAATGTGTCTTTCCAATTTATCTATACCTGTAACAGCATTTGCTTCTCCATCTCTTACTGCATTTTAAAGAGAAAATAACCACCAGAAAGAGGCAGCTGAGATGAGAGAGGCCATCTCCTGTGTGTTTAACTAGTTAAAAAAAAATTGGTTGCATAATTTTTCATTATCTCCATTGCCCCCAGGGAGTGCTTTTGCGTTTCCTTTAAGCTGGTAAGGCTATTTCTCTCCTGACTCTAAAGACTCTGAGTGATCACATATTATCCTTTTGAAAATCTTTCAGTAATATAGTGGGTATGTATCTTGGTGAGTAACCAATGTCTTCTCAACAAATGATACAGTAGCTTTCCAAGAAAAAGGAGATACTGAGTGGCTATCTGCTGAATGTGAACAGCAAAGACAATGAAGTGAGCAAAGGCAGATCAAGAAAATAAGAGAGGGCGGCGCCTGTGGCTCATCAAGTAGGGTGCCAGCCCCATATACTGAAGATGGCGGGTTCAAACCCGGCCTCGGCCGAAGTGCAAAACAGAAGAATAGCTAGGCATTGTGGCAGGCGCCTGTAGTCCCAGCTACTCGGGAGACTGAGGCAAGAGAATCACCTCAGCCCAGGAGTTGGAGGTTGCTGTGAGCTGTGACTCCACAGCACTCTACCGAGGGTGATAAAGTGAAGACTCTGTCTCTACAAAAAAGAAAATATACATGACCAGTGTGATGAGATGCGAAGGGGACTCTAAACACAGCTGACCATCCAGCCACTTTGCAGGAGCCGGAATTGCACACACCTGCCAGCTTTATCGGCCTCCCTGCCTCTCAAAACCCTTCAAAGGCTTGTCGTCTCCTATAGGATCAAGTCCAAACCACTTAACGTGGCACTGGAGGGGCCCCATGGATCCAGCTGTCTCCCACTCTTTGTCTTCCTTCAGTCCTAACCTCTACTTCATGATTCAGCTGCAGGGGCCCTTGAAGCTTCCTGTACAGACTCTAATATTTCCCAGTCTTTGCCCATGTAATCCCTCTACTGACAATTCCTGCCCCCGCCCTTGCCTTTACAACTCTGCTTCAGGGTCATCCTCTCCAACCAGCCAACCCTCCTCTGCACTCCATCTTTGTCACTGAAATCATCAATGTCCTGACTTCGTCCAGGCCATAGGACTAAAGACAAGGTTTTGTGGCCTCTATGTTCCAATCTCCAGGACAGTGCCTGGCCTACGGCAGGGTCTCAGAAAAGATGGCCATTGACTAAAAAAAATGTAAATCAATCCTGAGAGTGTTTGCAAGTCGTTAATAAAAAGATGAGACCCTGTGACTCCTGCCAATATTGCTTTCTTGCCATCTATTGTCCTTTAAAAGTGACCACTGTCATTTTTTTTTTTAATTACAGCCTTGGAAAGAAGGCCAGCAGTACAAAAAAAAAAAAAAAAAACCCACTCCTTTTATTTTTGATGGAATATATTTGTTGGGTATGCAATGAGATTCTTTTTCTGCCTGTTACGTGTACATTTAAAAAATTAGTTGCACCTTTTTCCTTTTAGAGGCGCTTAGTAACCATGTTGTTTCAGACACAAAGGCCTATAGAGCCATGCCCACTGCCCTGTGAATGGGGCCTTTGTTCTCAGGGCTGTTTTGGTAGGAAATGGTTGCTATTTAGGTCTCCAAGAGGGAATATAAACTATGCTCACCTAATCAAACAGACCAATAAATACAGCAGTTAATCTGACAACTTCAAATTCCTGAGTTGCATTCTGAGAAACAATTTAACACCAACAATCATTTAGAGCCTATGTAAATCATAAGCCTTTGGTTACTAAGAGGGTTTATTGTATTTTGTTTTTCATTTCATTTTATTAATCACTGCAAATGCCTGGGTCTAAATCATATTTCGACAGGGAGATTTCTTGTTGGTGGAAGAGAAAAGAAAGCATGTTGGAAAATACAGCCTGAACAGCTCTCAAAAATCAGACATATTTATCCAGATGTTAAAGAGAAGAGGGCCACCGGGTGGGTGAGCATATGAAAGGAAAAGATGGCCCTGTGTTATGAATATGTGACACAGTAAGGATTGAGCCTGAGGACAGCAGAAACCAAGTGCAGGTCTGTTCTTATTGCTTCAGGAGTTACTTCCAACTCATCTGCCCTGTGTCTGTGGAATAAAAAACAGTCCCTGTTTGTTCAAGCTATGAACAGTTTTACAATGCCCTCCCCACATCACTCTGAAGGTTCAGTTACCATGGAAAGAATAAAAGCACTGGAAGGTCACACAGGTGGAAAAAAATATTCAACTAATTCTTAAATGCAATATGTAATGATACTTTAAACCTAAACGACAACAGCCAAAAGATCTCTTTGTTTGAGTTACGGGATATAAACATCTCCATTTAAATCCTACCTGCTTGCTAACAATCGCAATCGCCTCTTAAACTTTGTCCTTGCAGAATACCGGGAGCAGGGTCCAATACGCAGACAGCGTGTGTGGAAAGCACTATCTGAACTGTTCCTTCCCTTTTGAAGAGGAAAAAAAACAAGGTTAGCATTTCTTATTTTTAAAGGAGCCATTGTCACTTCTGGCTGAATGTTTATTTTACTGTCTCCTGTGCAGTGGAGAGCACTCCACCTATAAAGAGTGATTATAGAGTCCTGGGACAATTTGAATACTCTAATCAATGCTAGTTAAAGTCCGAATAAATAAACTTTTACGGCACCCGGGTTCGTACCCTCCATGGAAGTTATTGTTAATTTATGGAATCAATAATCTGAAAACAATGAATTATGACGCCCCTTGTTTTATTAAGCCCATCTCGCAGTGTGTTAAAAAGCAAAGGCTTTATAAATATTGCAACGGGCTGGGAGGAGGGTTTTAACCAAGTCTTTGTATGTGGTCCGTCGTGCAAGTGATCAGATTATAAAAGTTAAAAGTGTGTGTGTGGGGGGGGGGGGTGGAGGGGAGGACTTGAGCCTGAGTAGACACTAAAATAATAACAATAATAATCCCTTTACTACACTTAGTGGCTGAACAAGGAATTTGGATTCTTTTAACTCATTAACCCTCTCACATCTTGAGGGGATTTGGTTTCACTCTTCACTTGTTTGAGAATTAGTACTTAATAAGAGCCTATAGGTTACAAAACAGAGGGAAAGATTTGCAATTGATATGGACTAGAGGCTGACTGTCCAGAAGGACTAGTTGTCCTCAATATTTTTCTCCTAGTCATGTTTCTGTGTTTAATCTCTTTTTCCAACAAAAACGGTAGGAATACAACAAAACTCCCGGACTTATTTTGAATGAACCACCTACTATCCTGACCTGGTCAGGATAAGACAAAAGTGCCTAAAACGGCGCCTGGCACATGGTCGACACTAAACAAAATATGCTGTTCCCTCACTGGGGCCATCTCGGTGCTCCTTCTCTACCCCACAGATAAGTTTAACAGGTCATGAGAATTGTATCCTTGAGATCCTTATTAGTTTTCTCATTATGTTTTTACCTTTCATAGCTATCAAAGTATCTTTTGGGTACCTATTCATCCTGTTACAAAACTGTACCCAGATGCAAACTCTCCAGCTTTAAAAAATAAAACATAATGGGGGAAAAGTGCACATTTGGGGTAATAGCTGCAGATGAGACATTACCGTGGAAGCGATGTCCCAGCAGCACCTAATATCCACAGCTTTCTGTATAGATTAAGCTCCTCTAATGGCCCTGTAGCTACTATATACAATTATCTGCTCACTAACAGCATCCCTTAAAGCAGACGGAAGGGATCTTTGAAGCCGAGCTCTGCATACCTTAATTACGGAACCGATTTGGGACACTATGTGTTCCAACATGTTTTAAAGGCCTTTCCTAGATTATAAAAACACATCTAATTCAGGATTATCTTTTGTGCCTGGAGACTACAGACTCAAATGCAGGCCATTCCAATGGCCCCTGGAGCCCTGGCACCTGCCACCACGTTCTGCTAAGGGGGGTTACAGTTTTTGTTACGGGAATGACCTAAAACCAGACATATTATTCCCTGCAGCTAACCCTGGGACAGACGTTCACCCTCCTTGAGAGCCAGCTCTGACTGTGGCACTGTAATAATTTAGCGCCCGAAGGGCTCAGCAAGAAAAGTAGAAGCCGAAACTGACTATTTATGAAATCTCCCTCCATGGCTGATACAGTGTCTTGAGAGACTCCCCACGAGTTTAGTAAAATATCAAGGAATCTTCCTGGGACGCTGAAGAGTTCAAGAGATGCACCTGGACCAAAGGAAGGAAAGGAGACCCAACAGGTCTTGAACACCTACCAAGTTCCAGGGCTGGTGCTACGTTCACCAGATCTTCAGAGAGCTGAGCCACTGGTAAAGGCTTTGATCCACTTGCAGGAGACTTCTCTAGGCAAGAAAATACTCAGGGCGCATATGAGTTTGTTGGGAGGTTCTGGCTAAGTCAAGGAGTCTATTTAGTTTCTAGGTCTTTTTCTATCTTGTATATTCCCAGAGCAGCTCCAGGACCCATGAAAACGAGCTGAAGGAGAAGGAAGAACCACATCCATGAGCGTTTACCACATTCTATGGCAAGACCAGGAGTCCAGACAGTCCGCAGGACAGTCTGGAACATGGAAGGGTGGCTACCGTGCACACCGGCCTCTGGACGCTGAGCACGACCCTGAGAGCTGAGCACAACCCTTTGGGGAAAGTATTGCAATCTCAATTTTAGAAATGAAAAACGGAGATTCAGAATGAGTGAGGGACTTGCCCAAGGTGACATGACTGCAAAGCCAGAAGTGGCAGATGTCACACCCGGGCCTTTCTAGTTCCAAAGGTCGTGCTTAAGACAACAGGCCATGCAAAACGTATTTACTCTAGAATTATTTTATCACTTCAGCGCGAGTATCTTCAGGGCTTTGGCAATATCTTTAGAATGTATCTCTTTTACTCACAAAAATGAATCCAAACCTTGCCCTCATGGCTGTTCCGCACTGAAATTCTCATAAAGAAAAAGTCAATAACCATTATGTAGGTACAGGATTCATAGATTTCAGCAAATTCATTCATAAATAGGAGGGTTCGATATTGATTTAAAGTGAGTGAGTCTATTAATAGTAAAGCTGTTTGTATTAATTGTATTCTTCCAGCCAGATTCACCCTGAAATGTTCCTGCTGTTCCTAATGCTCCATGGAATGGCTTCTCTTCTCATATTCGGTAAAAGACTTAAGAAATGGGAGACAAGGTTATTACAGTAAATGAGTATGTATGTATAAAAACTGAGACAGGAATCTTTGGGGGGACCCAAGAACTGCCATACATCTGGGCTTCACAGAGATGAAGACACAATTTTAAAATGAGAAGATTGTGAGATAAGAAAGTGCTAGAAATGGAGTTATTTTGTCACTTCACGTTATGAATGCCAGGGTTCAATGCTTCCACAGGACTGAGGTTCTCACCTTCCCTCCCTTCCACTGTGAGTGATCCCTAATAATCGAGATCATCTCCAAAAGCTGTTCTGAGCCACCTTTGCCCTAAGTCCTATACCTTCTTAGGAAGCAGTTTACATGCAAGGACACGTCTCTACCCCTTGACACATTGAGGCACTAATTTGATGAGCTATCCCAACTCAGGAACTCCCAGGAGATCAAATGGGGCGCTTTCCCATCATTCAGTCTCTCCTTCTGCTTAATTCTGCTTCCCTTTCCCCTTTACAGCTGATTTTCCAGAGACCGGTCCCCACTAACCTTCCTGCATGCAAATCTCCATGCCAGAGTCTGTTTCTAGAAAACGTGACCTAAGACGCCTCCTAAGACACAGAAGTCACTCAGCCCTTCTGTGACTTCGGTTCACCTGTTCCTTGGTATTTGTCACCTTTGACCAAAAGCCTGTCCTTCCTGTCTCGTGGCTTCTACATTCATGTAACTTGAGTTTACTGGCAGCTTTAGTTTCCTTTCGGCCCTTTGTGATCTGTTCACTGTTAATCTTCTTTAGCCAGTGTTTTTGCACCAGGCCATCTCCTGTGTCGTGGGCTGTGCTGCAGATTTGACTAATTTGGTTCCAGTTCCTATCCTTGGTCTCTCTAGATAGAAGATAAAGGAGATTTAGAGTGAAAAATATGGCCACCGGTGCTTAAGAAAAAGCTCCAGGCACCTTTCTTAGCAGAGAAAACTGTGGGTATAACAGCTTCTCTCCAAAGAGGAGGTGGCCCCAGCACTATGGCTAGTTTGTCTACTGCGTTCATGAACCAGATCTAATGATGATCAATGATCAGTGATACCTGGGAATTCATTCAACCACTCTTTGTTGAGCACCGACTAGTCAGGCTCTACTTTAGGTAAGGAAATAGACCAGTAAACAAAGTGACAAAAACTCGTGCCCTCAGCCGGGCTCAACGGCTCACGCTTGTAATCCTAGCCCTCCGGGAAGCCAAGGCGGGTGGATAGCCTGAGCTCAGGGGTTTGAGATCAACCTAAGTCAGAGCGAGACCTCATCTCTAAAACATAGCCAGGCGTTGTGGCGGGTACCTGTAGTCTCAGCTACGTGGGAGGCTGATGCAAGTGAATTGCTTGAGCCCAAGAGCTTGAGGTTACTGTGAGCTATGATGCCCCAGCACTCTACCAAGGGTGAGAAAATGAGAATATGCTCAAAAAACCCCAAAACAAACTTATACCCTCATGAGCTTTACATTTTGGTGTGAAGAACCAAAGAAAGATAAATAATTGAAATTCAAAGAGAGCAACAACCATCTCAATACATTTATATCTTTTTCCTGACAAAAATTCCTTCCAGATCTTCAACTGCAGTGAATGTAAGGGCAAACCGGCCTTATGCAGCTTTCCTCCACTCCTGGTCTCCGGGCAGTCTGAGTGGACAGGAAAATGTCCAGAGAGAAATAGAAGGAGAAAGGAAATAACCCCAAGTCTGAAATAATCCACTTCCTTCATGAAGCCAGTTTTACAAGTGAGCCACAAAAATTTTAGCCTGGGAAAGAATTCTTTTTTTCTCTATTCAAACTGTTTTATCCAATCATTGATAATTTTAAGCAACATTTACAGAGCATTGTTTTTCTTTTTCTTTTTTTTGGAGACAGAGCCTCAAGCCATCACCCTGGGTAGAGTGCCGTGGCATCACAGCTCACAGCAACCTCCAATTCCTGGGCTCAAGCGAGTCTCCTGCCTCCGCCTCCCAAAAGCTGGGATTACAGGCGCCCGCCACAACACCCAGCTATTTTGGGGTTGCAGCTACCATTGTTGTTTGGCGGGCCGGGGCTAGATTCGAACCCACCAGCTCAGGTGTATGTCGCTGATGCCTGAGCCACTAGAGACATAGGCGCCGAGCCTATGGAGCATTGTTACGGCTTAGAAGGCATTCCCATTTAATCATTCCCTTAGTCTCTTACTCAGCAAACATTTGTTATTTAATCATGTGCATCGTAATGATACATCATTTTCTTTCTTCGGAATGCGATTCTAAGAGAAAACATCATTAGCAGAGCCTAATTTACTAGATGGAAGTTGCTAGGAAAATAAAGCCCAGACAATAAGCAGAATAGAAAAACCGAGGTGTTAGAGCCAAGTGGACTCAAGTTGCTATAGATGTATATCTGTAGGAATATTCTTGCGCAGGCAAAGAAAATTTCCTTGAGATGGCTTATAATAATACATCCAGTAAAACAACGTAAAAACTATCATCAGATTACAAGAAATGTAATGAAGAAACAACAGGGATAGAATGGAAAGGCGAAAACAGGTAACAAACAGGAAAGCAAGTATGGATGTTACCTATGCGAAGACGCTCTTTCACAGTTTCTAGAATTTGAGAAGTTTTGAGAGAGTTTTGGGGATGCTGGGGAGAAAACGGAAACACAGAAAAAGTAATGATGGATTTTCAGTGACTGCATTGCAAGGAGGTTGGGGGAGAGGAGTAGAACGTGTGGATTAAAAGAGAAAGAAGAGGCTCGGCGCCTATGGCTCAACGGGCTAAGGCGCCAGCCACGTACACCTGAGCTGGCGGGTTCGAATCCAGCCCGGGCCGCCAAACAAGGATGCCTGCAACCAAAAAATGGCCGGGTGTTGTGGCGGGCGCCTGTAGTCCCAGGTACTTGGGAGGCAGAGGCAGGAGACTTGCTTGAGCCCAGGAGTTGGAGGTTGCTGTGAGCTGTGATGTCACAGCACTCTACCCAGGGTGACGGCTTGAGGCTCTGTCTCAAACTAACTAAATAAATAAATAAATAAAAGAGAAAGAAGAGACTCGGCATCTCAGGGAACACGCGCCTCATTCTTCACTCAAACAGACCATCTGTAAAAAAGTGACATGAGACTATTGGAGAATGCCACACAGTGACTTTTTTTATATTAAGAAACTGCTAATTCCTTTAGGTGTGAGAAGGATATTGTGTTTATGCTTTTTAAAGGGACCTTATCTTTGATACATTTTGAACTATTTCCGGTTAAACTGAAAAAAAGGAAACCACAATAAAGACAACATTCCTGTTGCCCTCATAGTAGTAGTTTTATTGCTCAAAATTTGGGGGAAGATTAAAGGAGTTATGCAAAGCTGATTTGTTCCCTTGGAAGATTCCCTATTTGAAAATTTTCTTAGTTGCTAAAATTATTTGCAACCCCCAAATTAATACTTGCAAGGCCTTTATGATTATTCGTAGACGTGCACAGAATGGCAAAAAGTTGAGTCGCCTGACATGTAAGTTCAAAGCTGAGGTTGAGCGGGTGACATTCTGCCTCTTGTTTTAGCTCTAATATTGTGAACAAGTGTTCTTTAATGGTCTACTTAGTACCATAGGCTTTTTTTTTAATTTGCATTTCTGTGGGGCTTTTGGTAATTTAACTGTTTATAATGTTTCCATAAACGGTGCCGAAGTGCTATCTCATGTTCCTAAGCACAAGAAGGCTGTGATATGCCTTACAGAAAAAAATACTTGTGTTAGGTAAACTTCATTCAAGCATGAGTTGGAGTGTTGCTCCCGGATCCAAGAGATCAATGTGCGGAATCAACAGTATGTAATGATAAGTTCTTTTTAAACAGAAACACACATAAAACCAGGTGATGTATTGATCAGTTAACAACAATGCTGTGACAAAGGCTTGCAGGACCCTAACCGTCTATTTCCCCTAGGAGCAAAGGTTTAGCATTTGCTAATTCCAGGTTCACAACAACTTTATAAACATAACTACTGTGAATTTCAAGAATCAACTTGATAGGCTTGGCGCCTGTGGCTTAACGGGCTAAGGCACCAGCCACATACACCTGACCTGGCGGGTTTGAATCCAGCCTGGGCCCGCCAAACAACAATGGTGGCTGCAACCAAAAAATGGCTGGGCGTTTTGGTGGGCGCCTGTAGTCCCAGCTACTTGGGAGGCAGAGGCAGGAGACTCGCTTGAGCCCAGGAATTGAAGGTTGCTGTGAGCTGTGATGCCACAACACTCTCTCCAGGGTGACAGCTTGAGACTCTGTCTCAAAAAAAAAAAAAAACCAACTTGATAGAAATGTCTTCTGCTAATGCCAACCTTACAGCAAGTACTCAACAAATGTTTTCTCCTCTGCCCTTATGTATAAAGAGCAAACCCAAACTGCTTTCTTCAGACGCCTTCACTGGGCTGTTTATTCTTGAGATAGCTCCCCAGACAGAGGTAAATTGTTATCTATGTAACTCACCATTTAATCAAATAGACCTTCATCCGGACATGTTTTTCATCTTTCGGCCAATGTTTGTTTCTCTGGGGTAACCCTGGTTAGCATGAAATGTACTGTTCTGAGAATGGGGGAGCCTAGATCAGTCTTCTGATGGTCTCATGAGTTATCACCAGCACTGAGGGGTTCTCAGCAATAAAAGCAAACATAAGAAGACGCCAGGCTCTACAGTAGGAGCTAAAAGAGGGAGGTTAAAATAACCCAGAGACACTACGGGAAGGCTTAAAGGAAGAGATGAAAACATGTTTGAATCTACCGCCTCTGCTCCCGGCACCACGGAGCACTGCCTGTCCCCCCATAACCGGGGAACTCCTAGGCAAGTTGCATATCTCCCATTATGATTTCCAAATCCAGATTTATTTCTCCACTTCTAAATGGGTACGCCAAGACTTCTCAACACCACAGGATAAACATGCTTTCGGGAGCATCCATTTTACCAGAATGTTCATTAAAAAAAATATACTAAGCCAGGTGTGGTGGCTCACCGCTGTAATCCTAGTACTTTGGGTGGATTGCATGAACTCAGGCGTTTGAGAGCAGCCTGAGCAAGAGTGAGACCTGGTCTCTACTAAAAATAGAAAAACTAGGGCAGCACCTGTGGCTCAAAGGAGTAGGGCACCGGCCCCGTATGCCAGAAGTGGCAGGTGCAAACCTGGCCCTGGCAAAAAAAAAAAAAAAACTACAAAAAATACAAAATAATAGAAAAACTAGCCAGGAATCATGGCAGGCACCTGTAATCCCACCTACTTGGGAGGCTGAGGCAAGAGCATCTCCTGAGCCTAAGAGTTTGAGGTATGTTGTTGTGAGGTATGATGATGCCATGGCACTCTATCCAGAGCGGCAGAGTGAAACTCTGTCTCAAAAACCAAAAAAAAAAAAAAAGAAAGAAAGATAGAAAGAAAAATATATTAAAATTTATTCACATATGGCTCAGAAAGTCTACATAAGGAACGAAGTACATGTTTTGGTCTTTCATGGTATCTCCTGGCAACTCACCTCCAAGTTTACCCACAATAATGCAGGACAGTTCCCGTGTAAGCCAGCAGCTTTGCAGTCTGTGCTCCTACCATATTCTCTCAACTTTTCCCTCTCAAGCTCTTTCCCAAAGCCTCGGGAGCTTGCTCAAGCTGCCTAGAGGGTAAACCCAGAAGTGCAGAGGAGTAATGCCCCGGGGAGAGGCATAAGTGCTGCAGCCCCATTCTCAGGGAGCATCCTGAGAAGCAACATACTTGATTCTTCAGAAGGCTGAGCGCTGTTGGCCCACAACGCTAAGCAGCTCAGTAACACACACCTCGTGGGATTTCCCTTGTTCCCGTCTCTCTCTACTCTCACCTCCCAAGTCCTTGACTCAGGCTTTGCTTTAGGGGGTAGGCAGCGCCATTTTATTGGAAGAATAGACCTGAACTGTATTTGCACAGCACTTTACATGAGACTAAAGAAATCCGATTGTCTTTAAAAACACCCAACTGCCCACAGATTCGTGATCAACTCGAAAGCGCAATATTCATGTATTGAGAATAAAAAGATAGCACGTTTTCTCTCTTGTAGTAACTAATTTGACCCCTGCTTCTAAGCGCCAGTCTGTTCTTCTGATTAAGGCTTTTGAGTGAAAAAAATAATAATAATAATTCTTATCGTAATAATCAATATTTCCCATTCACATGACCAACCAGGAGTTGACTACAACTGAATGCCACGGCCAAGTTCTACAAAACTGAATTCCAGCAGGTGGGGCTTGGAGAAAGTCTGAGCATATAGGTCACTTCGTTGTTACACTTACTAAGAGAATCATATTAGCAGGAAAGAGTCTGCCCTACTTCTTAGGCAAAAGAAAACGGAAGTCTGGTTCAGCAACCTGGATAGCTGTGAGTATATGCGTCACGTTAATACAAAATTAACTTTCTTTCAGAGGATCATTTTGACCTCAAACACCTGATAAAATAAACTACACGTACATACAAGAATAGGTTGCTGCTCTACTCTGCAGGATTTCAGAAGCTACTGCAAAAAAAACCCACCATCACAACCAGGCTTCTTCATAAAGATAAAAATTACGCATTGCACCCAAATTAGATAAATGTATATATTTGGATGCACCATTACTGATCATTCGTCCTTGAGAAAGAAGGGTTTCTACCCAAGTTTTATATACCGTTGCTACTATTTCAAGGTAAAAGTGAAGAAAGATGGTGAAGGAAAAGAAAGTAATAGCTGATTTTTAGCTTTTCTCCAGAGAAATTGTCAGATAAAAGTATATGTGATTACTGTGTACAACGTGATGTTTTAAAGTATCTATAAATTGTGGAATGACTAAATCTAGCTAATTAACAATATATGCATTACTTCACGTAGTTATCATTTGTATAGTGAGCACACTTTACATCCACTCCCTTAGCATTTTTCAAGAATACAGTGTATTATTAACCATAGTCACCAAGTTGTTCAATAGATCTCCTGAAGTTATTTCTCCCATTTAACTGTAACTTTAAACTTTGAGCCATGTGTTAGGATTTTAATTTATACCTATGAAGCTATTCTCCAGGATGCCAGATTGACTGATTCATCATCCTTCAATTAATCTTAAAATCCACATTGCACAAATTACAGCCTTCTCTAAGTTTTACGAGACAGACGTAAGTACTGACTTTGGCATGAAGCTCTAGGTTGCTCTGACCCTATTGAAGTTCAAGAGCAGTTGTACTGTTTATATAAGACTTCCATCCTCATCCTCACAGGCTTGGATTTTGTTTTGTTTGGAGAGGGGTGGCAAATAAACAAGCCCTCTATCAAAAGCAATGAGGAAGTAACAGTTTACAGTATATTCTCTTTTAAAAATTTAACATCGTTAGTTTTATTCCTTATATGGCCAGCAATGTGCCCAGCCCTGTATCTTCCGAATGTGGAGATCTGAGTGGTGAAATCAGATTGACCCCCTGTTGCTGAGGTCAGGCAACAAACTAACGGACCAGTTTAGGAGTGTAATTTTGTGTGCTTTGTGAGTCTGTTGTAAGTTAATGCTAGATTGTTTTTGTCCCCCCCCTTCTTATAAGATAAAAGGTCTGAACTCCAAAAAATGCCATTTGATGACAAGAAAAAGCACATCTATGCTATGTTACTCATCCATTGATTTCTTCTAGTCTGCCTTGATTTCATAAGATGTTCAAGGAGTGGTTCTTTTCCAACCTGAAGGACAGAATGGAAATGGTAACATGTTGAACTCTACTGAATCACACCTGTCCTGATTTGGGGACTCCACCACCAGAAACCATATGTTGTTGGTATCAACTTCAACTGATTGGTGCAGGAAGAATTATATATATAGTTTTAACTGTACTTCTCCTTCTTTAAAATGAAGAAGAGGTTAGAATCTTAATGTTTATGCAGAAATACAGTAGCAATTCTGTAAGTTGACCACCAAGGGACTGTAACAAACTGGTCAGCATATGGAAGTGGCCAACGTAAGGAATTTCCATTGAGACTGTGTGGTGCATGTCTGGTCTATGAAAATTAGGTCTCCTTAAGGAGGTGGTCCGTGTAGGGAGGTGGCCAACTGGGGAGGTTCTACCATATGTCATTCAGATTCATAGTCACCCAAACATCAAGTCTTTGTGAGTGAAAGCAGTTTGAAAATCGTAATGTAAATGTAATTATAATTTTGTTTCTGGAATTTTTCACTGCTTGTTGGTGGACATGCTTTAAAGTTTCTTGCAAGCCTACTTGATGTACATTGGTCTGAGGTTTTTACCTTCCACATATCACCATCTGATAAAAGGCAGTTCAGAGTTTTCCAGGCCAATCCGCTGAAAAAGCAGAGAGGGCACATAGTCCTGGGCGCAGTGACACATCGTATGGTGTAAACTTACCACAGAGTTCAACAAGAAGTATATTCTAATGTAACTCATTCATCAATTCCTTCATTTTCAAAATATTTACTCTCTTATCATGTGATCCACACTGTGTAAACCCAGGGAATTCAAAGGAACCAAGATGACTTACTTTTAAGAACTCATAGGCTAGTAAGGAAGGTAGGTAAATACTTATAATCAGAAAGATAAGGGCTGGTGTAGGTAGGATGTAGGTAGGGCTAGAAACATGAATGGTAAATGATGAGGCAGTGGTGTTTTAGAACTTCATAAGCAAATGAACTTGATTTTCATTGCTTAAAAAAAATTCACATGGCCTTGGAAAGATCTTCACAGTAAATTAAGAGCATTCAATAAGAATTTCTACTTTTTAGATTCTGATGCCCCAGTGTAGGGAAGAAAAGGACAATGATACATTTCCATTCACATGGCTGTTTGAGGAACCATCAGCATGACCAGAGTCAGAACCCACGGCTCTTATCTCTGCAGCTCCACGTGGGACTCTGAACCTCACACAGGGAGGTAAACAGATGATGGAAATCTCTAACAGAAATGGAGGAAAGATAAACTTTCTATTACTTTATGTTTATTCTACTTTCTTGGCACATTCTAAGAAAAACTGACTATAATCTCTCTGAAAGGCCTTATTATGCCAAAAGATAGCATTTGAGAAAGAATAGGATGAAAGGGAAGAAGGAAGAAAGGAAGAAAGGGGGAAGGGAGGGAGGGACAAGGCAGGCAGGCAAGATCGCTATAGTATTTGGGATAGGAGAATTTTATCTTCTGCTGCAAAAAATAACCACAAGTCACTTAACATCTATGAACATAAAAAGTAGAGAAATGTTTGGGGGAGGGGGAAGCTGCCCCACATCCTTCCATAAATCTATTTCATCGCTTCACAGTCATCCATCATTAAACATAGCAGGCCAGTTCTCACTTTGCCTATCCAGCAGCAAAAGCTGTGTGTTAATTTTTCTGTGATAAATTCCAGTGTGTGAAGCCCTCTAACTTCACTGGAAGTCACTGGACTTTCAAAAGCAAAGGCCTAATGACCACCACATGTAATCCTCCCATTTTGGAGAGTTCAGTTCAGGGGAAATGGCAGAAATCACGCAGAATCACATGAACTCTGATGAAGGTAAGGACAACGGAGGGGCAAAGACCCTCTCTTGAAAGCCCTTTCCAGGAGAGAGAACAGCTGACTGTCTTGAGCCCAGACTCTGAGGACACCTCCCTTCTCAGACGTCCTTTTAAATCACAGCGTTTCTCTACTGTAATCAAGCACAAGAAGAAAAGAGCATTAACATTCTCTAAGAAGGGAGCCACTAACTCTATTAAAATAAGAGACAAGTCTCCTTTCTTTACTTAATATTTATTGAATGTTTCTTAAGACGTGCAATTTGCTACAATTCTCTCATGTTTGTCATGGTAATGAATTAATTCAGTGGTTCGGCACATCAAATAAAATTTTTCTCCTGGAGGGAAATCACAATAGAGGAAGATTGTTAGCAAACTATTGGGGAAGCTCACAGTGAATTGGAGTCGTTCACTGTTGCCGTGCGGGGTTAAATGATGAAATTTAAGCATGTTAACAATTCTTCGTCACTTTCTTTAAATTGACATTTTATTTTGGAATGCTATCTCTACTTAGGGTAACAATGACATTCTGTCATTCACTCCATCGGTATTTATTGAGGACCCATGACACGCAAGGCACTGTCCTAAACTACGGGGAGAAAATGCTGAAGTCATTTCAAACTTGGGGAAAAAAACGCTGAAGTCGTTTCAAAGTCCCTGCCCTGCTCTATGTCTACGTTTCAGTGGGAGAAGACAGATCATCAGTGTATAACAGGCAAGTAAGAATATAAGATGATTTCAAATATCCGTGCTGCTAAGATGATCATAGCACACAGTAATGGGTTAAAGAATGAGTGCGTCAGAGTGGGGAGCGGGGCCACTTCAGTGTGTGCTCACAGAAGACCTCCCTGAGCTGAGACCAGAAGGGTAAGAAGAGAGCCCGGCAAAGGACTCGGGGAGAGGCATTACCAGCAGTCCAAGGGACTCGGGGCAGTTAATACTCTTGAATATCCTGGTAAGAGTAGGGTCTGTTTTGTACAGTTCAGTATAGCTCAAAGCACCTTCATGTATTCTCTAATTCCAGTCTAACTTTATAAATGATCAAGCTCACACCCAACTCAGGAGAAGAGGGCACCTTCCGATGCCTCTGCTCTCCAAGCCACAATGCTTCTCCGCGTTCCACGGATTACGGGGAGTACGTAAAGCATCGCAGTGGATGGTCGGATCCCTGACTAGCTCCTCTTTTTTCTTCCTCGGGCTTGGCATAGTGGATAAAGCCTGAGCTCCGACTCCAAAAGTACTTTCTTTAAATTCCAGTCCCACCTCAGTCACGTATGCTACCTTCCTGCCAGTTATCAGAGATGAATCACCCAGGCTCAGTCCTCTACGAAAGCCAAACCCTCCACATTCTGGATGGATCCAGAATCCAAGCATTTCTTACCATCTTCACATCCAGCACTCTAGCCCAGACTGCCATCACGGCTCATCCGGATTGCTCGACAGGCTCCTAACAGTTCTGTCTGCTGGGACAGGCTACGCTCAGTACAGCAGCCAGAAGGCTTCTTTTCAAACAGGAGCCAGATTGTGGCTCTTATCATGCTGACACTTAAATCAAAAGTCCTTCCAGTGACCTGTGGGACCCACATGATCTGGCCGCCTCGGGCTCTGCCGCAGCTCTGGCGACACAGCGCTTGTCCTGTGGCACCTTTGCTAGAACACGAGCTCCCCAAGGGCAGGAATCTCCATCATTTGGCTCATCGTGTATCTCAGACACCGTCCTCTGTATCCATGGGTCTACATGCACGGATTCAACCAACCGTGAATGGAAGATAGTTGAGGAAAAAAATCGCAACTATACTGGACATGTACAGACATTTTTTCTTGCCATTATTGTCTAATCAATACAGTAGAACAACCATTTACACAGCATTACATTGTATTAGGTTCTATAAGTAACATAGAGATAATTCAAAGTAAACAGGAGGACGGACGCAGTGGCTCACTGGAACCCTGGCGTGCTTGGAGGCTAAGGCAGGAGTTGGAAGCCAGACCGAGTCAGAGGAAGAACCCATCTCTACTCAAAATGGAAAAATCAGCTGAAGATGGTGGGCCAGGCTTGTAGTCCCAGCTACTTAGGAGGCTGAGGCAGGAGGATTGCTTGAGCCTAGGAGTTCAAAGTTGCGGTGAGTTATGACTATGCCACTGCACTCTAGCCTGGGTGACAGAATGAGACTCTGTCTTAAATAAATAAAAAAAGAAAACAAGAGGGTGTGTGCAGGTCATATGGAAAGACTGCCTCACTTCACACAGGGTGGCCGTCAAGACAACTCTTTTTTTTTTTTTTTTGTAGTTTTTGGCCGGGGCTGGGTTTAAACCTGTCACCTCTGGCATATGCGGTCGGCCCCCTACTCCTTTGAGACACAGGTGCCGCCCAAGACAACTGCTTAAATTGACAGCTGTTTTAATAGACAACTTTTTTTTTTTGTAGAGACAGAGTCTCACTTTATCGTCTTGGGTAGAGTGCCGTCTGCTCACAGCAACCTCCAACTCCTGGGCTTAGGCGATTCTCTTGCCTCAGCCTTAGACAACTATTTTAAATTGCACACAAACTTTATGACCACACTGCACAAGGAAGGGGCTTGAGCATCTGAGGACTCTGGTATTGGGGGACGCCCGTAATCCCCTGGGGACGCCAAGGAACGACTGTACCTGGAACAGCGCCTGGCACACAGAAGCCCCTCAAGATATGTTGTTGGATAAATAGACCACGCCCACCTACAAATACACCTTGGATGTATAGACCACGCCTACCTCCAACAAAGTTAGTGTGGACTCATCTGCTTTTCACTTCAACTCCTTAGGATATAAAATCTCAGCAGACCACATCTCAATCTTTCTTACTAAAAATGTTCTCCCTTAAATAAATAAAAATAAGGAGTGTGAAATGCCACTTCCCTGAGTATTAAATAGACATGGCTATTTATAAACACCTCTCATCTATAGAAAGAAAGCTCTGCTGGTTGCTGCCTCAGTTTAGGGATCCAGTCTCCACATTGAGGAAATACTGCTTACTTATCGGTCAGGTTATGGGTTTACTACAATTTAAAGGCCTTAGAAATAGTCAGGAAATAACCTTAAAATAAGCAATTTGCTTCTTCCCAAACAGAATCAAATCTGTTATTGAGTTTCTTTTTAGATCAATGAAAGCTGTCATGAGATTATACAGTAGCTTTTAACTCGTTCATATACAATAGAAAATGGGTGCTTATGACATACACACAAATATTTCCCTTTAAAAAGTTTTGTGAGGTTGTATGCGGTGGCTCACGTCTGTAATCCCAGCACTGTGGAATGCCAAGGCAAGGGGATTGCTTGAGCTCACAAGTTTGAGACAAGCCTGAGCAAGAACAAGACCCCGTTTCTAAAACTAGCTGGGTGTTGTGGCGGGCACCTGGAATCCCAGCTGCTCAGGAGGTGGAGGCCAGAGGATCATTAAACCCAATAGTTTGAAGTTGCTGTGAGCTGTGATGCCACAGCACTCTATCGAGGGTGACAAAGTGAGACTCTGCCTCAAAAGTAAACAAATAAATAAAATGCTTTGCATCCAAGAACAGGGGCTCATGCCTGTCGTCCCAGCATCAGCACTTTGGGAGACTGAGGTGGGAGGATTACTTGAGGCCAACAGATTGAGACCAGCCTGGGCAACATAGCAAGACCCCATCCCTACAAAATATTTAAAAATTTTTCCAATCATGGTGGCACGTGACTATAGTCCCAGCTACTAACGAGGCTGAGGCAGATCACTTGAGCCCAGGAGACTGATGTTACAATGAGCTATGATGATGCCACTGCACTCTAGCCCAGGCAACAGAATGAAACCCTGTCTCAAAATTAATTAACTAATTAATAAATTAAAATGCTCTGTGACTGAGTAATTGGACCATAATTTTCTCGGGATTAACTAAGAATCTCTCCATCCCCATCAGAGGTGATGACAGGTACAAGGTGCTCACACAGAACAGAGGAAAAAGCCAATGTCCCTTCAATAAATGAAAAAATGCAGAAAGTTAAACATTTAAATAAATTACCTCTCTGTTACTGATTTGAAAAAAATATTGTAATGAAGTCTGATCATTACTTTTTTTAATTCTACAATCAAAACCTGGGAGGGCAATTTTATGGGGTTTTTTGCTAACATTGTTGGACTGAATTCAAAATACACGTATTTCCCCCTATCTCCTGTCACTTGCCTGTTTAAGATAAAATCAAATACATTTATTCTGAGAATGTATTTTATACTCTTCTGAAGTCTTCCATGGAACTCTCGATAGTTTGTCCTCTTTCCCTGCCCCTTGAAGAAGAAATCAGCAAGAAGAGCCCGAGCCCTCGACACACTCCCGCTCAATTCTTCTGCAGCTGATTCCCAGCACAGTATTCAAACACTCCTAGGTGATTCCCAGCACAGTATTCAAACACTCCTAGGTGCAGGCTTCATAATCTACTTGAACCCTACAGAATTTATTTTGCTTTAAGGAGCGAGATGCTCAATTTTCTACAAATCTCCCTAAAGATTGTTACAACTGAGAGTGACGAAACCCAAAACTTCCAAGGAACTAATTGACCCATTTTTAGATCGTCTAGTCTTAATTCATTCCATTTTAGCTCAGTCATACACTTAGTCAATATCTACCTTGTAGGCATGGTGCCAGGCATTAGGCAAATAATAAGACATAGCCATGCTTAGGATAGATTAAGGGCAGTGGTGAAATAGATACAGTGCTCTTAGTATAAAAACAGGTGTTCCTACTAGGTGTCAAAGGAAATGTTCTGGTCAAAATCATGCCTGGTGGGCGGTGCCTGTGGCTCATGGAGTAGGGCACTGGCCCCATGTACTGAAGGTGGAGGGTTCAAACCCGGCCTCGGCTGAACTGCAAAACAGAAAAATAGCCGGGTGTTGTGGCAGACGCCTGTAGTCCCAGCTACTCAGGAGGCTGAGGCAAGAGAATCGCCTAAGCCCAGGAGTTGGAGGTTGCTGTGAGCTGTGATGCCACAGGACTCTACCAAGGTCGATAAAGTGAAACTCTGTCTCTACAAAAAAAAAAAAAAAAAAAATCATGCCTGGTGGCAGGGTATGGTGGCTCACACCTGTAATCCTGGCACTCAGGGAGGCCGAGGTAGGAGAATCCCTTGAGTTCAGGAGTCCAAGACTAGCCTAAGCAAGATCAAGACCCAGGGTTTCTACTAAAAATACAAAAATTAGCCAGGCATCACGGTGGGCACCTGTAGTCTCGACTACTCAAGAGGCTGAGGGAGAAAGATCACTTTAACTCAGGAATCTGACATTGCTGTGAGTAAGGCTGATGTCAACAGCCCTCTACCCAGGGTGACAGAGAGAGACTCTGTCTCAAAAAAAGAAAAACTTATGCCTGGACTAAATGTTCAGACAAGTGAGAGTGAAGTGTCAGCTAGGCAAAACTACATGGAAAGGACATTCTCAAATTCCATCCATTCTTACCAATTTAGTAAAAAAAAAAAAAAAAAGAAAACTAGAGAGAGGTTGATATCACTGTCTTGTTTTATTCTTGTTTGTTTACTTTTGCTGAGTTGACTCACAAAGTTCACTTTGAAAATGTTTAATTTTCCTTCCTATGATGTAAATGTCTTCATAAGAAAAAAAAATGAGTTGTCATGGCCCGAATTTTGAAAGTAAAATTAATATATTCTGGATTAAGTCTGAGTGAAATTACATTTTAATTCAGTGAAAAGATATTCTTTTCAATAATCAGCTTAAAATTTTAAACGACCGTGTGACATTTTTAAAAGAACTACTCAGTTTAAATTTCATTTACCAAAATCAGGAGAAATTCTAACTTTTTTCTTTTTTACAAAGGGGAACGTATTCCAGTTTCGATCCTTTGTTAGTCTTCCTTAATGCACGGGCTGTGCTTGTTTCTATAACATATGGGATTTTATACTTTAAAGCAAAGCCACTGTGTTTGTAAAAAAGAAAAAAAAAAAACACTGCTGATTTTAAATTCCAGTTTTTATTCCTTGTATGCTACCCCGTTATAAAAAAGGTACAGACCATTCTATGTTGCCCCAATTTTACCCTACAGAAGTCCCTTTATTAAGAAATGAGAGTTAATGAAAAGAAAAGTAGGGCTACTGTTTATATGGCTGCAAGTATCACTAGGGAAATATTTCGTGTTTACATTTTGCTGAACTATTTATAGTGGGGAAGCACACTACAGTAGAGCCCTCTTTTCCCTGTATAATGGACATCTTTGTGCCTGGAATCTATATACTTACACACTTTACAGTTTTAGCCAGCCTGACCACAGTTCACGCCATGCTACTTTGTCCTACACACCCAGCTATATTAGAGCTACACCTTCTGGCAGGAAGGCGACACTGAAGATCTAGAGCAAACAACGGCTGCCTACCAGTGTCTCCGACCAGCCGGGAACTCGGCTAAACCTAGCTAGGTAACAAATCTCCCCTGTCCAATTATTACGGTCTGTTTTACTTCTACGGTTGATGCTTTGAAGTTCTCAATTTTAAACAGCCAGGTTTCTTTCTCAGAATTGATGGCTAACATCGATTGCTGTACTTTATATTTTAACTTTGATGTACTCAGATACCACCAACGAATCTTGGGAAACACTTCTTGCCTGCAGTGTAGTTATCAGTGAGTGAACTTTGGAGTCCCTCTGGTGGTCACTGAAGTCCGTTTTAAACGAAACTGATTTCCTAGAATCCCCCCGCCACCAGCCTCACCCAAACACCCTCTTCTCTCTGCACCCACTCACCCTATTCCATTCTCATGCCTTGTCACACACCCCTCTCCACCCTCTTCCTATGAAGTGTACAAGAACAATATGAATAATTTCTACACATTCGTGCTATTTGCTTGGGGGAACATTTTGCCCGGGACATTGGATTTGCAATAAAACGCTCTCACCTATCATGACACTGCTAAAAATTAAAACTGTTACTCACACTTGCATATGAAAAATGAAACACGACTGTAGCCTAGGATGAAGGAGGGGAGGAGAGGAAGGGGGAGGGGGTGGGTCGATAGAGGGAGGGTTGATAGGGGGACCACACCTATGGAGCATAATGCAAGTTCAAGTTGGATCTATCAAGTGTAGAACACTTAACGCTGTAAATGGGTAAAGGAGATGAAAGCTATGTTGATTAGTAGCATGTAAGCACTCCAATTTGTACAAATAATCAACACATCAAATCCCATAATGGCACAAAGGTATGTATGATCTATGTACAAATGACTTAATAAAAATATATGTATAACTAAATAAATAAAAATTAAAACTGTTGCCCGATTTCTCAATTGGAGTTCATAGCTCTGGCGTCTTCTTTCCTTAAGTACATTTTAGAAATTCATTTTAATTTTTAAAGAATATCTCTCTTCATGCACGTGGCCCTTACTGGCTCATCATTCTTTTCAGTCACATGATTTAATCTTCCTCTTTAAACATGTCTTTAATTTTCCTAATTCAAGGGTAGAAAACAGCAGTACTCAGGATAAACCTCGCCTTAGGGTGGTCACGGTGCAAATGTAGCATCTTTCCCTTGGTCCTTTCTTTTTACCCAAGTGGGAGCGAAGTCTTCCTGGAACCCACCCTTGAGTGAGAGGAAGCTTTCACATAAAGCCTTGAATTGAGCTGGAAGGAGATTAAGAAGTTTTTTTAACCTACACAGAAATGAGATGTCTCCTTGACATTATGTGCTGCCCCCTTGAAATTTCTGCCATTATCTATGCTTCCAGGCTATGGTCTCGAAATTTCAAAGCCTTCAGCATTCAGTTCCCGTAAGTTCGTGATTTTTCTGCGTGGATATATATTGCCTGCCTTCGCTCTCAGCTGAAAGATACTCACCCTTCAGGGCTCTGTTTGCTTTTATTCAGAAAAGTGAGTCGATTTACATGTATCGTTTAGAAAGGAAAGAAACGAAAGTAGCCATTGTTCTCGCTGTTGAGATCACTGAGCGGCTCCTAAATCTTTCCAAATACGTCCTCACTTCCTGGATACTCAAATTCCCCACCTTTTTTTTTTTATGATGATAAGCTTGTTTTAGTATCAAAAATACTACATTACACAACACTAGTCATCATACCCAAGATTTCATTAAGTTAAATGGAGAGAACTGAATATACAACTGTGATTGAAAATAATACTATCACAGCACAGATCCTTCTTTCAAAAGTTGCAACGATCAAATATTTTAAAATAAACACATACTTCATGCTATCAAAGAAAATAGTCAAACTGCTATAACATTGCCCATGAGGAGCTAAATATAAATAACACGGCATTTGTTGAAAGTTGACACTAATAAGAAAATATATAGTGAATAATTTGCAAGGAAAAGCATCAACGCCATCTCTTGTTGCTTTTTCTCGAGTGTTGCACATACTACAGATGAAAAAACAAACGACAGCAGCCTTGCTTCTCTTGAAGACAGCTTTTCCCGTCGTCTCTAATCTCCAATTCACTTTCATACACTGTATGGCTTCAGGGGCTCAGCGTTTTTGAAGGGGAGTTGTAGTTCACATCTTAATATCTTTAAGAGATGTAAGCAACTCGATACAGCAAACAGAAAATGGGTTCCGGCGTTCTCTGGGTTTTTAATAAGTAGGTACTTTTCAATTACAGCAACACATTTTCCATTTCTTGTCACTCATCAGTACTGTGCAGGTTTTCTGAATCTGTAATAATGGGATCTGTAGACTTCGGTGAATAACGGTTTCAACTGTTGTCATAGGGTCCTAATTATTTTAAATCAGAGGAACCAGTTGACAGCACCAGAAACACGGATGCCTAGCACCATCTATTGTTCAAGAACAAAACAACTGTATGGTAAATAAGGGGAGAGTCGTTCTCAAGTCAAGGTAGGACTTTTAAAGAGAGAGTTTGTATTCATTTTCTATTGCTGCTATAACAAAGTATCACAACTGAACACAAATTTATGATCTTTGTATTTTGTAGGGGAGAGGCCTATGACAGGTCTCACTGGGCTAAAATCAAGGTGTCCACAGGACAGCATTCCTTCCTAGGGGAGAATCTGTTTCCCGCCTGTGTTAGGCTATAGAAGGCACAGCTTTTAGATGCCACCCACTTTCCTGGGGCTCAGAACTCTCTTCATTTTCAAAGCCAGTCATATTGCATATCTCAGACTATTCATTCAAAGTCATAGCTCACTCTGATTCTGACCACAGCTGGGAAAGAATCGCTGCCTTTATGGACTCACGTGATTAGTCTGGGCCCACTCACACAACCTTTCCGGGATAATCTCCCCACCTGAAGGTCTTTAACCTTAATGATACCTGCAAAGTCCCTTTGTCTATGATTACATTGGCAGGTTCTACAGATTAAGATACAGACATCTTTGAGGAGGGGGGCATGATTGTGCCTATCACAGGATATGAGAGTTAGAGTATTAATTAAAAATTAATTCATTTCCAAATCAATTCCAAAAATTACTTATCCACATATTCAAAATGTAACCCCTTGACTTGGTGGAGTCTGTCTGTTGGCAGGGCTGTATCATCACTTATGTGGAAGATGGAAAGAGCTGTCATTCATGTCATTTTAGTTCTTACAAACTCAGGCTACAATTTGTTAATTTTCTCTCACTAATGCATGTTAGGTAAGGACTCTTGAAATGTCCATCTCTTGGCTTGGCGCCTGTGGCTCAATGGGCTAAGGCGCCAGCCATGTACACCTGAGCTGGCGGGCTCAAATCCAGCCTGGGGCCGCCAAACAACACTGACGGCTGCAACCAAAAAATGGCCGGGTGTTGTGGGGGGCGCCTGTAGTCCCCGCTATTTGGGAGGCAGAGGCAGGAGACTCGCTTGAGCCCAGGAATTGGAGGTTGCTGTGAGCTGTGATGCCACGGTACTCTATCCAGGGTGACAGCTTGAGGCTCTGTCTCAAAAAAAAAGAAATGTCCATCTCTTAAGAATCTCCCTACTAAGTAATTTCACTTTTCCTTAGTGAATGGATCAGCCCTTGTTTCTTCTGAGCCCCACCCTGTACCACCCTTCAACCTGGTCACTCACGTGTGTTCTACACCACAATCTCTATATAGTCATGCATTCCACAAATACCAGTATTTTCTAATATTTCATTTCTGTGCTACCGAGGAGCTCAGCTTGGAATATCTCAGTTAAGACGTGCAGATAACCTCATCTTCCTTACAATGTGATTTGTGATCATTCTTCTTTATTTTCTAGCAATGCTACTTGTCTGTGTCTGATAGACGGCTCTGACCTGTCTTCTTCCTGCAGTTCTAACAGGAATACCGAGGCGTGGCTGCTGGATTCTCGGGATGCTGCGGCACTTCATGACTACCCCAGAGGAAGGAGGGAAGGAGAGGGATGTGCTAGGGAAATGCCCAACAGACTTGTGTCGCATGAAACCCATTCTTTCCTCTGACCAGGAGACACTGGGGCTACAGGAAATAGAAGCAGCTTTCGGCTGGCAACGCCGCTCAGAGTCCTCACTGAGTTACAACCTGTGCCCATCACTTAACATTTCTACAGAAGAGGAAATCCGTAAAAAGAGTTTTCTTGGGCCACATTCATTCTGGGATGTGTTTGATGATTTCTTACTATTCTGGAAAACAGCAGCTCCTTTTTCTAACTTTTTCAATTTGGTACTAAAACAAAGGCGCCGTGTTTTTTTAAGGATTTTGAATGTAAGTGACTCAAGGTGTATCTGAACTCCTTTCTCAAAATAATAACTAGAATAATTATATAGATTACAATCTGTAAATCTCATTCATGGCTTCGTAACTTGACAATGACACCAACGCTGTGGGGCCCTGACCCCCACAGTTGGGCTATAGTTACTTTACAGTTGAAGAAACCAATGCTCATCTAATCGACTCGAATTCTGAAAGAACATACTTGTTGGTAAAAATATGGAGAAATGGTCCCTATTATAGAATGCTGGTAGGAGAAAAACATTGACTCAACTTCTCAGAAGGGCAGTACCAAAATGCCATGGCATTTGACTATACCAAAATGCTAAAACATTAAAGTAAGTTACTTACTTCAAGTTACTTAAAGTAAGTCTTTGGCCTAAAATTTCTGCTTTAAATAATGTAGTTGAATGAAAAGTTTAAGGATGTGAACAAAGATTAAAATACAGTGATGTTCTCATCTCACCTTGTTTAGGATAGCAGTAAATTGGAAACAACCTATAACAGAGACTATTCAGCAAAATCTACTTCCCCTGCCTCCTACACACACCATCAGGCTGCACTTCCCAGACTCTTCCGCTAACAGAAAGGATTGTGAGACTGTGTTCTGGGTGATGGCTTGTGGGCAGAAGTGATACAAACAGCTTCAAGCTCTACTCCATAAATACCTCTCGTGTGAGCCTCCTTGTTCCCCTGGCCATGGTACAGAGACCCAAAGCCCTAGATAATGACAAAACTACTAGTTGAAAGGAACCTGGGTCCATCTGCGGAATGACTGACTGCGTGAAAGACTACTTCTGATCGGGAACATACACTTTACGCTTTGTGTGAGGAAGAGAGAAACGTTTCCTGGATGAAGACACTTGAGATTTTAGTCTTTACCCAGTAAAGCAGCTAAACTCAATGCTAATACAAAATTTACATGTCTAGTGATAAAGTAGTCAAATAAATGTACATCAGTTTCTTAAAAAAGAAACTTTCTTTGGGTGAGTCACCAATCACAATCTGGGAAGAAGCCAGGTCAAAAGATAAACACCTGTCATTTCCATTCTACTTTATTATCATCAACTTTACACATGCTATTAAATGAACATTCTATTGTTATATTCGCTACAACCTTTGTATGACAGAGGTGGGGTTGTTCTATTCCCATTTTAATTTTTGACAAACTACAAGACAGGGAAGAGAAAGAGAAAGGAAATTCTTTTGTAATTTAATATTGAAAAAATAAAAGAAAAATATCATTTTATCATAAGGACTTTTTTTTTTTTGAGACAGAGCCTCAAGCTGTCACCCTGGATAGAGTGCCATGGCATCACAGCTCACAGCAACCTCCAATTCCTGGGCTCAAGCGAGTCTCCTGCCTCCGCCTCCCAAGTAGCTGGGACTACAGGTGCCCA